>JAECUM010052505.1:0-31764 GCA_016617855.1 Megalonaias nervosa
TTTAAGAGACATTAGTTTCCTTTTGCCTGAATTATGCGAGGGAGGAATGGAGTGTAGTTGTGGTATTCATATGATAACAGTGATATTAAGGTATCCCAATTCTATAAAGAATTTGATGAACCATCGTTCATGCAAAGTCGTACGGGTGAAGACATTTTTAAGGCATTTCTTTCCACTTTTAAAACAGTCTGTCACGTGTATAAGCTGGATAGTTTCCTTTTCAAATCTTTATGTTCATAAATACCGCTTGCCTATTTAAGCGATCACAGTGTGACGCTATATTGTTTACCGTTAAAGTAGGAGTCGGGAATTGAGGCAAATCTGAGGTCCACACAGTTTTTCTGGGGTGGGGACAGTGAAGCGATTAATAGCTGAGGTCCAAATCCCTTTTTACGGGAGGGTTGGTGTTAGTGGTGTTTACCGGGAACACACACTACTAAAAGGCCCTTTCGAAACAAACACTATGTTACATTATACCGACTCAATACTAGTCCCTTCGCCCGCTTGCAATTACGTATAAACGATCTTGTATATGGAGTTGATGCCCTTACGCTGATACTAAATGGTCCAAATTAAGAAAGCTCTTAGTATTACTGGTTTAATACGACATCTTTCTGCTCACCTTGCATCTTTAAAATAAAAATACAGATGATTTAACACTACCAATAACTTCTGAGACAGTTATTTTTACCGACTATCCATCTCCTTGTTCATACCGTAGAATCCGCCTCAGGGCCAGACACGCGATCGAAAGGCTTCGGGTTCAAATCCTACCATCCAGGACCAGCTGCTGCAGTGGCATCGTCAAGGACCTTTCCTCCATTTGCCCCATCCCCATATAGCCTACTTGAATTCCTGTGCCATTAAACACCAATTCAACCAATCTTTGCTGCAGAGACGACATTGTTTTAGTGGTCACCATGCCATATTTAGAACGATGCGGTTGGAGTCATATAAAGAGTACATCTGCCGCCGTGATTTGTCAAAGGGTAGAAAGCTTGATTCCAATTGCCACGGCAGGAAATGCCATTTCATTTGTTGATATGCCATTAAACACCTATCAGCCAGTCACAAATTTAGTCAGTCAATCAATATATTCTACTTATCACACCATTTATACTAAACGCAACGTCACACAATACTATAATTTTCTGCAAATTAATTGACTTTGGGAATTATTGTCCCTTATGAATATTATTTTGCAAGTAACGACTTTTCTAGAATAAATGAACGTCCTCCATTACTTTGATTATAAAGTTCAGATTACCAACAAACACGTCTCAGTCATGTTTTCGAAGATATTGTCACTATTTATTTAAACTTTTCAACATTCTGTTGGCCTGTCTGTCTGTCTCCATGTATATGTTCTCGTGGTAGTAGGGAAAATAGAGTTTCAGAATCAAACACACATAAACCTTCTTTTGCATCATACGATTTGCATTCAGTAATATAATTTGCAACTGAACCAAGTTTTTTCTTCTTCTGTTACCGTCCGTACCGTACGTACGTAAAGTTACTAAATAACTATATACCGTGCATTTAGTGCGTTGTATCATAAAGCTCTATACGGTGCATTTTGTGAAATTTATCATAAAATTATATACCGTGCATTTAGTGCCATTATCATAAAAGTATATACTGTGCATTTAGTGCAATTTATCGCATAACTCTTATAACGTGAATTTAGTGCAACCTATCACCAACTCTATGTAGGTGCATTCAGTGCAATCTTCCACAAAACCCTATACCTGCAGATATTGCAATTTATCACAAAACTCTATACCGTACATTTAGTGCAATTTATTATAAAACTCTATACCGTGCAATTAGAGCAACTTACCGCATTACTCTGTATGGTGTATTTTGTGCAGTATATCACTTAACTCTATACCTTGCATTTAGTGCAAGTTACTATAACACCGTATACCTTGCATTTACTGCAATTTATCGTAAAATTCTATACCGTACATATAGTACAAGATATCGTCAACTTTATACCATGTATTTAGCGCAACTTATCACCTAACTATATACCGTGAATTCTAAGTGCAATTAACCATTAAACTTTATGCCGTGAATTTAGTGCAATTTATCATTAAAATTTATGCCGTGAATTTAGTGCAATTTATTATCAGCTCAATTTACCAGCTCACCTACCAATCCATTACTAGTCTGCATACAAAGGTTATATATATATATATATATATATATATATATATATATATATATATATATATATTCATTCTTTCATGTCCAACTCCACACATATTTTATTTCGTTCTTAGGTAGGTGCGTGGGTACGAACGTAGCCATTCAGGTAGGTAGATGTGTACGTGTGTAGTATGCAAGTAGGTGGGATGGTATACAGATACCGTATCGATCAGAGCAAGTCAATCGTGCCAACAAATGAGCTGTACTACTTTTATTTTCAACAATAATTGAAAAAAATTGATATCTAATTGGACTAAATGTTTCAGAATCTTTGCGTGTCATTACGACACGCTATCACACAATCAGGATATTCGGACAATAGTTACGTTAACACTACTCAAGTTTTCGGAAGATGATCAAAAATTACAATAATATTATTGGATTATTCTCATTGTTTCCAAATTAATAATTTTTATTACGAATAAAAATACTCCAATCGAAGCAAATGATGGGACAATCGGCAAAGCTGTATAAGATGAGATGATTCATTTTGCAAACACCTCCATCTCATACATAATTTTGTATTTCAATATAGACCTATATTTTTTAACATTGTGTAGGAAAATATTGACAGCTGAGGAAAAGTGATTATATAACTTGTGTGATGACAATCTTGCAAGCAGTCGTTACTAAGGAAAGATCTGTACAATTAGCAGTGTAGAATTTACATCCTAAACAAATGCAGCACTCGGCTTAAAAATTTCAACAGGCCGAACAAAAAGAAACCATTACATGATTTAAAACTATATAAATATCCAATTATATTACCCTCCCATTGCTTAATATGTTCCGTTACAACTTTCGTTTTCTTGCAGACAAGCACGTGCTCTCTCTCTCTCTCTCTCTCTCTCTCTCTCTCTCTCTCTCTCTCTATATATATATATATATATATATATATATATATATATATATATATATATATATATATGAGAGAGAGAGATCACATATGTCAGGGATCGTTCAAGATAATTGCATCCAGATGAGGATGAAGTGCAAAACTAGTTTTTAACGAGCCTAATTATCTTTTGGCTTTTTATGAATATTTGTGAGAGAGAATATTATTTTAAAAGGCTAGAAAATGATAATATTAAAGCAGACAGCATCTTGGTCTCTAGGCCTTTCAGGATTAAAAGAAAATAAGACCAACACATGTAATATGGCCTCTCTTGCCAACTAAACCTTAAAATCATTCCTTTCAAAAATCAACCAAACAAATTTTAACGAAATTCGAAAGAAAACATAGTGGCATAAAAGCGTTGATAGTATATGTTGATCCACCAGCTGATATTACCTTTATTACCAAAATGAGAAAACAACTTACATCTGTTTCTCAAAAATGGTTAAACAGCATTAAACCAAGGGTATCGCCCCAGCCCAACCACATTTAATTTTCTAAAAGCAGAATACTGATCGGCTTTGATATATAGCTTATGTTAAAATGCAATAAACCATTCAATAATAATAATAATAATTAAAAAAACTTCAAAAATGTTTCTGAAAAACATTTACCAAACATAAGAAATCATTATTTGGAGAGGAATCTCTTTCAATAATAAACAAATATGTCAATTCGGCATATAAATCGGGAAGTTATGTCTTAAAATGAATAACCATTAAATTAGCTCTTCTCAACATCCACTAAACATAATTTGGCTAAAAAAAAACATATTGGTATAAAAGGTTTTCTGTGATATTATTTGCAATAAATGCTGCTCTGCCATCAACCATAGCGGCTATTTATGAAACAGAAAAAGAAAATCAAACTACTTCTTCAAAATTGCTATACAAAATTCGACGAAATGAATTTGAAGTATCTTTGTATAAAAGCCTTTTAGACTGTATACAAATGATACCCATAGGTCAGCAAACATGGTGGTTGTAGCTGTAAATATAAGAGAACTTTAAACAGGGTTCAAAATTTACGCTAATTCCAACAAGTCGATGTCAGTGATTACCAGTGGGGCGCATAAACCTTAGCCGTCAATGATCGATTGAAAGCAGTGAAAATGGTACATAAAAATTTCAGCTGGTCGCTATCAAAGCAATAGACAAGTGGCCTCGTGTGTGATGTATCACATAAAATGCGAGCTCCATTCCTTTTCATAACTAACTGATAAGTTTATTATTTTAATTGAATACGACATCATGCACTTTCTAAGTACAATAAATCCTTCTGAGTTGGACAAGTGTTATTCCGCGCACTAAATAAATTAAGATTTTTAATATGGTAAAAAATGTTTTCGCGCACATTAAAAAAGCCAGGTCCCTCCGCTGAATTCAGCACGGATAATTAAATTATTTCGGGTATCAGACTTGTATTGACCAATCTGAAAATGTTTAGTTGGCCGACTTAACAAATAATCCAGAATTAAACATAATAGCATATTTGAATGCTTATATGAATAAAGTTCAAAGCATTGTACGGTGACATGTTGGAAGCCTGTATGTACGAATGTATGCATACATGTATGTACAATTTTCAGTCATATCGCTAATATGTCTGCAGTGTGGCAGTTTATTGCGATGTCAAGCACCGGGGCATCATACCGCTGACATGTAGCATGATGTCCCACCCAGTCACTTTATCCTGATACCAGGCCGACCAGTCCTAGCACTAACCTCTTAATGCTGTGCGCCTAGCGAGGCAGCTGTTAGTACCATTTTTAGAAGCCTTTAGTATGACTCGGCCGGGGTTTGAACCCGCAACCTCCCGCATCCGAGGCGGACGCTTCAACTTTTAGGCCACTGGAGCGGTGTGTATGTATGTATGTATGTAGTTCGAGAAACGATGTGAAAGTTTTAAAATTTGTGCAGACGCCAAGGATACGTCAGAAAAGAGATGATAACAAGCGAGAGCGCGATCATAAATATGATGATGAGAAAAGAGTTACAACGTAACAGAAATGCTAGGAATGTGCAGACGAATGACCGAAGTATGACCCAGGCAAGAGTGTTAGTTTGTACACGTTCTTCAGGAAAGGGTGTTATTTTGTACACGTTCTTCACCGCGTGGGGTAGTTCATAATCATTTGTTCATGCATGTAAATACTATTATAAGCGCTTCTAAAATCACAGTAATGGCGGTGCTCCTTATTTCCCCAGACGTAGAGGAATATAATCCAGGAGATGCCTTCAGACTGTGGCATGCTTCTGGACTAAGATACAGAAGGCCAGATACTAGGACTTACAGATCTGATGCTGAATCAGGTACAAAAATAAATATAAATTTTAGCTTATTTTCAATGAGTCTTGTTTATAAAATACAGCTGTAATTGTTCTGAATTGATTTTTATGAATAATAAATGCTGGATTAGAAGCTGTACTGGCTTTAGTTTGATTTTCTGAGAATCAGTCAAATTTAGATAGGATCATTAACCATTTTAGTAAGTGATCACGTGGTTTAGTGAGTTTAAATCTTAATTTCATTCCTTGTTTAATCGTTCTCTTAAAAAAAAACAAAAAACCCCCAAAAAACAAAAAACAAAAACAAATCAAACCTACCCTACCCCAACAAACAAAACTCTTAACACAAAACAAATCAAACATAGCCACCACCTCCTAACAAGCAAAAATCTCAAACAAAACAAAGCAAACCTACCCCCCCCCCAACAAAATAAAATCTCAAACAAAACGAAACAAATCAGCTCAAATCGAAAGTAAGCTATGCGTAAACGTTTCTTAAGTTGACTGAAATGACAAGACTACGTTGCCATAAATTATAAACGATCTGGATTGATTTAATTTTATACAAATGACGTCTCTCTGCCATCACATATGATGGCTGCTGCTCTAAATAGAAAGATGAAAAAGCATAACTCTAAAGGACTTCTACTCACAGAATTCCACGGCATTCGACAAAAATCGTTCTGGGATAAAGCCGATTCAGATTAAGTTTAAATCAAGATGTAAATGTCTTCTTAAACGTGATGATCAGTTACAGTTGGCATTCAATTAAGATGGCGTGTTTTTAAAATGTTGGCAGCTGTCTTCCGGAATAAACATTGTCACAGTCACTTTTCTATTAGATTATAAACGAAAAACATGTTCACAAACATTTTTGGACGGCGCTTTATTCTGCACAGTAATATTACAAGAGATGTACAACTATCATTTCTCTTTCTGAATCTTTCGTTCACCTAAATATGTTGTGAGGTTATAATTTCTGAAAAACTGATTGAGTCGTAAAATTTAATGTTGGTAGTGCAATCAACCGAGAAGCAATACAATAAATAATTTATGGTTGAGCAAATTCAAGTGACGTCATCACCATAATATGTTACCATTTTATTATGGAAAATATTTCAAGTGAAAATTTTAGTTATATTTTAGCATTTTGAAACTTAAACGACTTTAATTAAGACTCTGAAATAACATTCCTTGATGTTTTATCTATGTCTAAATTAGAAATCACAAGATTTAAACGAGATTTAGAGCGCTCGGCAAAATCTTGTTATATGAGTGCTGTTGATTAGACCTTTGAATTTTAGCACTGATTTTACGCATAGCTCGCTAATTGTCTTTTCTTTCCTATTGAGGGATTCGCGATTTATTTAATTATTGCATGAAATATTTCAATTATTATGGAATTCTGCATGTTCATTGGCCAAGAAGAATTTTTGCCAGTAGAGTATTTATCACCATGGTAAGAAATAACGTAATATGATGTTCGTCTGGGGAGGATCGATATAATCAAAATTAGTTTTCGCCGAGACGAATAATCTTTAACGTTTCGCATATTAACGAGAAAATTCTTTTTCCGAGCCGGTACTCCCCACCGGAAACGTGCTATTGGATGCAATCCAAGGATTTTGTTAGCTAATTTTTTTGGTAAATTACTTCTTGCTACCTAACAACTTCCTCAGAGATAAACTTGGCTTAGTAAGAGTTGAATACTATTTGTATGCAAATATACCTATAGGGAATTCAGATGCATTTCTCACAGTTATAACGTACAATTAATTGGTAAATAATGTCTAGATTTCAATGTACTGGAAATCGATAAAGTTCCTGTTTCATGGTGAAAATTCAGTAGCTTAGTTCCTGGACTATTCCTTAATGTTGGTCTGTGTCACTCAAGTTTTCATTATATGTTGCAACCAAGGAGAACAATTGTGGCAAACAATTTCTCCGTCTCTCCTGGAATATTGTTTTTCATATATTTTATGCACTGTTAATTGTTTATGTACTTTAATACCGACATGTCTAGCTACAGACGTGCATACTACAAACACAGAGGCTGACGCACCTTCAGAGAAATATACCAGCATGTCAACAGATGGATATAAAAAGTGGGTTATACGCTGCTTTTTGGTCCTACCACAGAGGACGAAATTAACGTTAGTCCTTGATCTTGAAGCCATTGTTCTTCAAAAAAAGGAAGGGTTTTTGCTCTTGTTCAATTGACTGCAGATATTTTGATGTTTTGCCACAACAGTCTAACATCTTTAATGAAGCAAGAAGAAAATTCAATCGCGTATTCCAAATCAATATCCTGATGAAATTATTTAGATGTCTTCATTTTATGGAAATATGTTGAGAAGCGTCTAAGAATCGTTTATTTCTTAAATCAGTAAGGAGGCCTGGTTCATGAACGTTAAGACTACTTTATTAATTCATTCTACAATGCTCCCTGGCACCTAATTAGAAACACCCCATACATCGCAAAGTTATTGCATACTGCCTGAGACATATGAAAGATAATATCAAATATGTATTTAGTGTCGATATTGCTCCATGTTCACTTGCACCACCAACGATTCGGGAATAAATTCAGGTAACTTTGTACTACTTCAGGGATCTGATGTAATATTGTTGATGCGTTCCAAGTAACATCATATAATGGTACGGTTAAGCAAGTCTTACATGATCGACTGTTATTATTTCATAAGGCACTTATTTACAGAGGCTTGTAAAGCAGTGGTAACATGCTTGCTTTGAATATATGCATCTCTTGGTTCGGTCTCTGCTTTCGACATATGTAAAAGTATATGGTCGCTTATACATTGTAGGAAGCCGTCTCCAGGTTTTTCGATTTCCTTAACCTCCAAGACCAAATTTTGCCTTAATATGGCACCGATTAGTTAACCTTGCTCATTAGTGGACGTAAAATAGGTTGTTGTTGTTGTTGTTGTTGTAGGGTTTAACACCATTTTTCAGCACGAGATAGGCTATACATGGCGGCCAGTATAATTGGTGGAGGAAGAACCCTGGAAAACCCCGGGAAGAACCACCGACCCACGAGAAGCTACTGGCAGGCTTTCTCACGTGCCCACGTTAGCCGAGCCTGAGACTCGAACTCACGCAGGCAGAGGTGAGATGGCAGTGATCCGTAACGGTGAGCGCATTAGACCACTCGGCCACTCGGGGCCCCCGTAAAATAGGTAAAGATACTATACTTTACACACATATTTAAAATATTCTTAAAATAATACTAATAAACAAAAATCATCCTACTAGGCAACTTCATCCTTTACAGCAAAAGCTTTGAGTTTTTAAAGCTTCATGTTGTGGGCGTTCGTAGCAGTGAAGTATGACAAATGGAGTGCCGTAACGTTTTGAGCACTAACAATTTTGTGTAACCTTTAAGGATGAGTTTTCATTTACGTTGGGTTTTGTGGTGTTAATGTTGCTTGATGTACATTATGAGCCTGAGCCTGAAGTGGCAACATTTTGTAACATCCTCTTATTTTAGTGTTATTGTTAAACCCTTCAGCAAGCTGTTAAGTTCTATTTTACGTCTCGAGGAAACAGTTTCTCTACGTTTGATGATAATAGATGGTTGCAATTACCAATTATTAACTACTTTTAGGGACTCCAGATGGTGCC
The DNA here is from genome assembly GCA_016617855.1 of Megalonaias nervosa. NCBI lineage: Eukaryota > Metazoa > Mollusca > Bivalvia > Unionida > Unionidae > Megalonaias > Megalonaias nervosa. The sequence continues at coordinate 9,037 of JAECUM010052505.1, forward strand.
ATTTAAATCATTAATAAATCGAAAACGTGGTTAAGTAACGACAGAGACATTTATGGAAACCTCGATTTGATGTGTTTCCATTGCGTTATCACGATTGATTGTAACTACAGAGAACGCATGATGCAATTAAATTCAGAATAATACGAGGATTTTATGGTCAACCAAGACTAGTAATATTAATTGTTCCTGTGAAATTATAGCCTTTTCAGAATTATTGATCCAAATCCGACACCATGACTACTTGAAAATTTCTTGTATGGCCCCAAACTGTGTATGCATAATTTGAATTTATCTTAGAACTATTTTAAATATTTTAAATGTTTAGAATACTGCTTTGATCAATGGACTAGGTAATCATTATGTACCCTGATGTTCGTAAAGAACACTTTCTGTTTATATGGGAAGAAATGGTATAGGCAGATAGAGGACTCAGCGGTTTTACGTTCCATTTGGATGGGTTCTGTCCACATCAGACATTCATACCTCAACGTGCATGTCTCGTCGATTAACGATTGACATCATGTACAACACCGTGCCTGCATAAACCATATATATTTCTCACAGGGACAAGGCCAAAATAAAAACTTGATGAAAGGAACAGCCAGAAGAATGCTATTAATATTTGTGATCTATCTTGTTGAATCAGAGTGTATACGGCTTTTCTGGTTACAGATGATTTTATTTCTGAGTGTACTATATATCGCTGTTGAATCATAGGCTCTGAGTTATGAGTTACAAAACATTTCAAACCCAATTATAAATTTGTGCAACACAGTTTTACGGCCAGTCTCGACCAATATTTTTAATAGCGTCTTTAGATAACTGCCATAACGGAGCTTCTTCAGTGGGCATATCCGAAATTGCCGTTTAAAAATTCTGAATTAAATTTCACCACAGTTGCACTAAGGACTGACATAACGTAGTTCGAATTAGAGTCCTAATACCGACCTAAAATAGTAAATAGCGCGTTAGAGGTTTTATAGAATCTTTCAGTGATACGAATGTATAACATAAGTCACAGAAAATTGTGGCGAAGTTGAATAATGGCACGGTGATAACGCAGGAATACTGGAATCTTCAAACTAAAGATAACTTTGAAATAAGAACCATCATTTCTTGTAGACAACATGTTTATGGGCGTAATTTAGATACAGGTTGAAAATATTTCTGAATCAAACCCATTCTTGGTACCCCCCCCCCCCCATATAATATGAAATCTTAGTTGATCAACATCATGTACATTTGGCACGTGTTTATGTGGTGACATATTCAATTCATTTTCATTTTATAATTGTTACAAAATGTAAACATACTATTTGAAAGTGTTCTGTCAGGAATACCAATATCGTGATCTCTCCCTCCCCTCTCCATTTCTCTATGTCTGTATTTATAACCTATATTTATACGACATTATTCTCGAGAAGGCTATGCAATTTAAGAGGAATACCAAAAAATGACATGTTGACAAACTTATGTTCTTAGATACAAGATAAAAGAATTTTCGTAAGTCTAATTCTTTCTAATCAAGGGAACCAACCATCTTTGAAAGTAATAAATATCGAATAATCTTGACAATTTTGATTAAATTAGTCATCCTTTTCATTACAGGAAGCACATAAAACTCCACATCCTAATTAAGCAAAATAAATTTATAATAAAGTTTTGACACAGGACATATGATATGTCAATCTTAGTCCACATTCAAAATGTCAGCCAATCAAATGGTTCGATTATTTGCCTGATTTTAAGGACAATATCAATTGTACGGAAACCAATTAATTCCTCATGGGGTTGTCTTATCCAGGAGTATCAATCTCTTTATCTGGACAGCTGATTTCTCTATCTGGACAGCTGATCTCTATATCTGGACAGCTGGGCATTCCAGCATCAAAGATTTGATCAGCCCTAAGATCGTACAAAAAGTCTCAGTTGCACATACTCACCAGCAAAATGATAGGCAGCCATAAAGTAAATATAATACAAATAACATTGAAATCAGATCTAGTCTCAATTTATAAGAGGCAGAGTAAGTCTAGGACACTTCACACATACGCTCAGGAAGAGTACATACTGGACAACACTTCACACATACACTCAGGAAGAATACATATAGGATACTTCACACATACACGCAGGAAGTGTACATATACGACACTATACACGTACACTCAGGATGTGTACATATTGGACACTACACACGTACACTCAGGATGTGTATATATAGGACACTACACACGTACATTCAGGAAGGGTACAACATAAGACAGTTCACACATATTCTCATTAAGAAAACATATAGGATACTTCACACATACACTCAGGAAGAGTACATATAGGACACTACATACGTACACTCAGGAAGCGTACATATAGGACACTACACACGTACAGTCAGGAAGGGTACATATAAGACACTTCACACATACACTTAGGAAGAATACGTACAGGATACTTCACACATACACTCAGGAAGTGTACATATATTACACTACACACGTACACTCAAAAAGTGTACATATAGTACACTACACACGTACACCCAGGAAGTGTCCATATAGGACACTACACACGTACACTCAGGAAGTGTACATATAGGACAACACTACGCACGCACACTCAGGAAAGGTACATACAATTCACCAAATCAAACATACACTCAGGAAAGTATATTTACAGGACATTTCACACATACACTCAGGAAGGGTACCTATATGACACCACTTCATACATACGCTCAGGAATAGAACATATAGGACAAATCAGAATTACACTCAGCAAAAGTACACATATGACACTTCACACGTACACTCAGGAAAGTACATATAGGACACCACTTCACATATTCACTCAGGAATAGAACATATAGGATACAAATTCACACATACACTCAGGAAGTGTACATATAGGACACCATTTCCAACATACACTCAGAAAGAATACATATATGACACTTCACACTTACACTCAGAAAGAACACATCAAGGACACTTCACACTTACACTCAGAAAGAACACATCAAGGACACTTCACACTTACACTCAGAAAGAACACATCAAGGACACTTCACACTTACACTCAGAAAGAACACATCAAGGACACTTCACACATACATTCTGGAATTATAGGTTACTACATTTGTTTGGGAAAATATGAACGAATTTTTCGGAAAATACTGCAAGAACTTGAGGAGTGCGGTAGTTTGCAGAAAACAAATTGTTCATATTTTCCCATACAAATGCAGTAACCTTTTTATTATAAGCTGTTTAACTACATAAGGCTTAACAATAAAAGACATTCAAAGAAATAGTGAAATTGAATTTATGCTTTATTCCAAAATAAATTCACAACCATCGATTTATCAATACACCGTAACAACATTCATATGCACGTAGCTGCCCAACGACCAAACTTAGTCGCGCGCTCTACATCAATTTCAAACGAATTGTCAATTTGGTCTACTTAAATGGAAATTTAGACTCATATTGTGAATGAATGTGCATGGATTTTGTTTCTATATTGATAAATATGTGCATTACTATTATTATTATTATTATTATTATTGTCAATTATCCCGACACACAATTATTTTAAAGTTTTTCCTAGGAAACCTCCTTGCTTAACTCTTCCGGGATATCACTTCTGGAGTCGATCTCTCGTCACTCTCTGTCTCATCCTTTGTTCAGAATTTAGAATTAGGTCAAAACATATTGCTTGGTTCGTTAAGTGATACACACAAAATTCCGCACGTCTATTATTTCTGCACAACTTTGTATTGTTCTATTTCTTGTTGCACATTACCCCTAGTGATACTAACATGTAAGAGTCCAGAAGTTTTCGTAGGGTTGTTTTTGTGTTAAATGTTTGTTTTTGTATATTTTTTCTCCCTAACGAAGAGCTTGCTTTGTCCTAAACGTTTGAAACCGTTTTGAAAATTTGTGCTTTTAAAGAGAGAGAGAGAGAGAGAGAGAGAGAGAGAGAGAGAGAGAGAGAGAGAGAGAGAGAGAGAGAGAAATGTACAGGTAAAGATAAACTATATATTTAGAGAGACATATATTCAGATAGAGAGAAAGATATATATGGATAGGGAAACAAATATCTAGACAGAGAGACAGATACAGACAGAAAGATAGACCGTCAAAATATAGTTTGATACATACATATACAGAAACAGACATGGTAGGATTTATGGATATGCAGGTAGTTTGATAGCAGAAAAATATACTAATCAACAATGTGAAATATAATACGTGAGAAAAGGGAGCACATAGGCACTGATATATACACAGACATGCGCAATAAATACAGTAAAAAACCCCAAAATCAAACGGTCAGATAAGGGAAGCAATCGATTGTATTTTCTCACCCATGCGACAGAGAAATCTAGCTGTTTTGCTAGCCTTACTTTTCTTATCTCAGTCTAGTCATCTCAGATCAGTCGTCTCAGTCAAGGTGTCCACGCGCTCAGAACTACTTTTAAAAAAAAGAAACCCTTGTTGTCTTCTGCTGTGCCTGACGTAGTTGTTCTAAAATTAAACAAAAACAACAACAAATATATAACAAAAACATAGTAACTTAAGGTCAATCCATCTTTGAGAACACACCATACAAAAAGATTTCGAGAGAGACAAAGACACACACGCACACGATGTCGACTTTTTCGGTATTATGCTAGTTCGTTCCACACAGCATGGTCAATTTTATCCTATATGCAGGCCTAGCTCAGTACATTTTTAGGTCAGCATCATTAAATATTGCTAAAGCTACCCAACAAGTTTTAAATACTTCGTGTGAAACAAATTATATACTGTTAGCTACATCTAATGACGCTGACCTGAAAATTGTCTGTGCTACAGATAGGATAAAATTAGCAATGCTGTGTGAAATGAACTATGACAGTCAACACTGATCTATGCTCATAGACTATAGACCTATACACTTCATAGCCTCTCAACTCTCTTAACAACTACAGAAAACTTAGTAACAGCCAGAAATGTGTTATGTCAAACATGCTTTATTCTAATTTTGTTAAGCATCTCCATTGTGCCCCAGTTGAATCAAAAATATACCTACAATATTTAATGACAAATACTGCACTTACCAGCGAGAAGGAATCATTTATCTGACAACACATTAATCCATAAGCAAATATCACTGTAGCACTTGCAATATTTCCAAGACAGAAAAATAAATTTTCAAAGAATCCGTGAACTTGAAAGTTTAGCAAATGGTTATCCGCTAGGGTCCGTATTTGGAGGGTTTTTTATACACGGGGGTAATTATCCAATCAATATTAAGGACAACACAAGTATGTCAACAGTTTCACCTCCTCCAAAGAAAAGGAGAGTTATATACGATAGTGACACAGATCTCTTAATTGCCCGTGAATAATCTAGAGTAACATGTTACTCTTCGTTACAGCTTGTACTACAGTAGCCTAGAGCTGAGTACCCAGTATCGTTTCATTATTTACAACTTTTCAAAATTGGAACTGATGAAAATGAAACAGTTTCTTGTAATAAATATTAATTATTTATTGTTAATTTCATAAAACATCCATATATTAAATGTGATAATACGTCATTACTATGCGATATTTTATGTTATTATTTTTAATTGCTCACGCGTATAAACTGTACTTCGGATGCAACGGTCACACCACAGCCCTCATTAACATATTTGTATTAATGAGCCGCATGTAAACATTTAGACATGAACTATATTACATTAGTGATGAGTTCAGGTTACTTTAAAGGAAGATATTGGGTGAGAAAAATAATCTACGTTGGGGTTTGGAACGAGACAGGGAAATCCCAGTCAAGGGGTTACGTTATTTGTCTGCCCACGAGGCTTGCCGAGTGTGGAGACATATAATGTAACCTCGCGACTTGGATTTCCTTGTCTCGTTCCAAACCCCAACATAGATTCTATATATCTGGGCACCTCATACACAACAAAACAATGTCTATATGAAACAATATAGCAAATACCATTGAAGTTGTACTTGCTGAACAGTAAGTGAACAATCTGCATCATTTAGTGTTTGTAAGGTCAACACTAGATGTAACAATAACTGTGAATGACACAGCAAAAATAAATGTAACTGTGAAAGACATTAATAAATATTAATTATTTATTGTTAATTTCATAAAACATCCATATATTAAATGTGATAATACCTCATTACTATGCGATGTTTTATGTTATTATTTTTAATTGCTCACGCGTATAAACTGTACTTCGGATGCAACGGTCACACCACAGCCTCGTACTGCTTCCACCCATATTGGAATTAATTGTTGTTGTTTTTGTTGTTGTTGTCATAGGGTTTAACGCCATTTTTCAGCACAAGATAGGCTATACATGGCGGCCAGTATTAATGGTGGAGGAAGAACCCGGGAGAACCCGGAAAGAACCACCGACCCACGAGAAGCTACCGGCAAGCTTTCTCACATAACCACATTGGCCGAGCCCGAGACTCGAACCTACGCAAACAGAGGTGAGATGGCAGTGATCCGTAACGGTGAGCGCTTTAGACCACTCGGCCATTCGGGTCCCCGGAATTAATTAGAAACATAATACCATTAACATGTATATATATATATATATATATATATATATATATATATATATATATATATATATATATATATATAACATGCTCTATATATGATTTGAGAATGATCAATTAAAATGGCTCCACATGGGGCAGATAACTTACTGTGGCCAGCAATGTATCAATGAATATTGTTGGATATATGCCGATCGTGCGAGAAAGAGCGGCGGTCATGTCCCACCTAATTAATATGGGTGGGTGGGGGGTGTGCGTGGAAAAACTCCATTGTGTAGCGCTCATGGTGGCAGAGAATTACGACGGTAACTCTGGTATGAATTATTCAAACTGCATGTAGGCAGAAAAGTTGGCTGGGTAGAACTCCTGTCAGAGGTAACAACACACAGATATATATATATATATATATATATATATATATATATATATATATATATATATATATATATATATATATATATATATATATATATATATATATATATATATAGTAAAAATGAACAGCAATGCGTGTGTATTCTTGCATTTATCGATAATATAAAAGAAACATACAAACAACGTTGGTTTAATTCCTCGTGGTGGGACCCGAAATCAAGCTTTTTGCTGTCGCAGTCTGTAACGATTTATATATAAAAATACGTGATATTAATTTCTTGAGTGTTATGGGTTATACATCTCTCATGATCTTACTGTATTTGATCATATAGTTCTTATCGACCTGATGAAGACAACGTGATTTGGCTCTTTGTGTCCCAGCCGTAACCCGTAAAATAATCATGGGATATGAAGATTTCATTGATATTAATTGATATGCGTGACAAAGGTATATTAAAATACAATCACATAGTAAAGTCATTTTAGAAATTCTGCTGTCTGATGGTTATATCACGCTGGAGGTAGCCTCACATTAATGGAGCGCAACTGCCTTAAAATAAACTGAACGGTATACTACAGTGTTATTGATCGTTCCCAACCTTCAATGTTACACAATAATCTTATTAATCTAGCGCCTACCTTGAAATATACGAGTTGGGGATTGGGTCACTCACTTGTTATAAAATATATGGATGGTCAGATTTCGTATTACCGATTCTGTGTGTCATTAAATCTCAAGCAGGAATCTATATTGTTAGATTCTACTGTCCTCAGTCACATGTAATCCCCGGTGTGCAAGCACACTGCCAGTATAAAAATAAACCCATTTCATGGAGCGTACAAAAAATACGAATTTATTTTTATGTCGGATTAGACAGGGGAGGGATTTGTCGTGGAGCAAATTGTTACTGTATTAATATTAAGACATGTTGAAGACTTTCGGTTAACTTCTCATTGGCTGATGGGATTTGGACGGTTCTAAAAGAATTAATTGCAATTGGGTGGGCTAGGTCACACGAATAGGTATTTCGAAATATTTATTGAGTACTATGAGCTCTCACGTGGGGGTATGTTGTGAAATATAGTCGTAATATGAGCTGTATATATGGTGAGAACTGAGCAGTCAGGTTCATTCCTATTTTGGAGTCATTCATATGTCTTGTGTTCCTGTTGTAACAACGAGTCTGCATGCATATTTTATGTTAAACTTAGATAATATTTGAATAGTAAATATATTTGTTGAGACTGCTTAGTGGAAATAGAAAGTGCTCATTGTTTACTATAGAAGTATTATAGAGCTATTGTGAATTACTCAAAGGAGTTCTGGACATCGCCATTTTGACAATGTATCTATTCTTTGCGGACCAGTACATTTCCGGCTCTGAAGCTTTTAGGGAACTTTTCATTCTTTTGGATGTTAACATAACTCTTTCATGGTTACTTTTTATTCACCTAATAATACTGTAAGTTCCTATCACATTTGCATTAATGACTTTGATAATTAAATTATTTGTTAAGTTGAGAGAGAGAGAGAGAGAGAGAGAGAGAGAGAGAGAGAGAGAGAGAGATTGCAGGTTCGAATCATGCTTGGAACATATTTTTCTATTTTTCTATATTATTTGGGAAACAGTTGTGCTTAGATAAGTTGCATATATAAACTGAATGTTAACTTTGACCAATGTAACGATTGGTACTAATTATATTACGTAGACATACAAAATTTTTTGAGGAGTAGTGTTCAGGTCTAAGCCTCCTCTGACCACTTATAATGTTTTTTGGCACATAGGGCTACACTCTCTTGACCGTAAAAAAATAGTTACATGTACAGCTTAAAATGGCACGTGCTTGGATAGTCTGAAAGAAATGCCATTGATAAGGTATCCTAACTTTACTGTCTCCTTTTTGGAAAATCATTTAAAATAATTAAATCTTATGTATATATATATATATATATATATATATATATATATATATATATATATATATATATATATATATATATATATATAAACACGAACTCTGAAAGAATATATCTGAATCTTGGTGATATAGAAAATGTAAATTTTTTTTACTCCACCCCACCTACAAGCTGAAATATAATTATATGAGGGATAAAAAGTAACAAATAAAGCTCTTTGAGAACGCAGGCATTATTCATTATCCCACGAACATGCATTTATTAGAGTTGGAGTTATGCATGACAGAATCCAACCTGGACGTAGAAGAATTGGTTCTACTTGCATGCCTTATCGAATAAGCTCTATTAATACTTGAGGAGAAATGCGAGCAACTACGTGCTGCTACACTACAGGCAAAGCAGCTGAAAAGACCTGTAGAAGAAAATATGTACGCGATGTTTGTATAAACGTTGTAAAAAATATATACTTGTTTTTGTACATGGATAGCGCAGGTGATTTTGTTCATGTAATTAATGGCAGTGCTGGAGATAAAGTACTTTTAGAATCGACGTCGTTTCCGGTGTTAACACCTTATGCATGTGTGTAAGAGACTTTAGTTGCCTTAATTATGCTGAAGCTGTCGAAATCGACCATCACGACGCTGTATTCTTCTGCGGTAATGGCGGCTTCAGTAGTGGCTTTCGAAATATAATTTATTAATCCTGCACAGACTTCTTTGCGCGGCTGTCATGATTTTGATATGACGACTCATTTGCTTATGAAGTCGAGTTGATAATAGTTTCCCAGGGGCACTAAGCGCACCAGCCATGATAGATAGAGCGTTAATGTTAATACCGACAGGATCAACTGAGACAGTTTCGGGGTGACTATGCCAGTAACAGGAAGGCCCAATGTGGCCGCACTGACTATACCGCAATCAACATCAATGAGGCTACAATTAGTTAACGCGATGAAGTTGACGTGTACAAATTTCGGCGACTAATTGTGCTTCTGTCTCGTTGATTTCCTCACGTCGATACTGCTGATGGTCAATTATGTGAATTCCTGTATTCATAATGCTAACATCAGATGGACTCCGAATATCTTCAGACGTAATAATGTATAAAATTTCAATAGAATAAAAATAGTCAGCTTTTGCTAGGTTTTTGTCTTCCGGGACTAATTTAAAAATGCATCTATCCAAAGAACAAGAGGTCTTTTCCGTATTATTAACGTTCTATGGGATTCAACGGGCGTATATCCGACTCGGGAGGGGGATAAGTTGGACGCTAACGGTAGACTGTGTCTCACCATGTAATTAAAATCGATAAATACCGTTATTGTCAGGTAAAAATGTAATATACTCGTTATGTCTTATTCCCATAAACATCCCCTTTCCAGATGCAACTAAGCGCGGGGGTCGCTGATCAAGATTATTAATTATTTAAATGGCCGTTTTTACTCCTTCACGCACATCATCGATACCATCATGATCGTGCACGGAGTTGTAATTGCGGTACTAGTTGCAGTGGTTAATTACAGTCGTGGCGGAGTGGGTGGAGGGGGACACTTTACGCCTGTATTATTTGCGGCTATGATCAATCGTTGTACACATCATAGATTAACTTTTTGATCAGCACGAGATAGACAGCGGGTTCCATAACCCCAAGCGTGTCAACACTCAGATTGTCATTGCTTCGTTGATGACATCGTGGGAATTGGTGCCGTGGCGCAAATAAGGGCTTCAAATCGATCAACTTGAGAGATAACATTATCGCGACACAATAGCTACCAGCGGCAATGTCAAACGTTTAGACGCCACTGCTGCTTGCTGCGAACTTAGCAGACCGCTAGTGGTACGAGGTCGCTGGCGGTAAAACTGTTTCGGGCGAGATCGTCCGTGTCTGCCTGCTGACTTTTTTTTCATGCCCTTTTTTGGCCAGGCTCTACCGTATTGGCCAGATCTGGGTACACTGATGGATCGTGCATTAGGGGGTCTGTTCGTGTATCTCTCGTAAATTTAGTCCAGCTTGAATCATCCTCAGTCACCTTCTTTGCTCCTATATTCTCTCGAAACACCATTTCTTCCCACCGTCTCGTGACTTAGGGTTTTTCATGGGCAATAAATACCGACTTCTGCTGCCATACTTGTTTAAAGGAAAACGCGGATGCGTTCTCAAGAATTTTCTGGCTGGCATACTCGTCAAAATATTGTGATTTTGTGGTCAATTCTGATGTATAATCGGGTGCTTACTCCACATTCCGCCTCTGGTTCTTCCCATGCTTTCCATGCTCATTCCCCAATTCTTTCGCTGATTTGCCTTTATGTATCTGATGGCATAGATTAGTTTCGACGTGTTTGCTCTGGCGTCTCGGATTGCTTCAAAATCACCCCGGGAACGTTGCAGTTCTTGAAACGTCGCTCCTGTTGTCATGGCAATTTCTTTCGTAGGCTTAATGAACGAGACAAATATTTGTTCGATCTTCACGGGCAGTTTGATGTGATTACAATATTGTTTGACAGCATCGCACCGCTAGCAAATGTATATCTTATCGTTTCTTTCTTTATTCTTCAGTGGCTATATGGAATAAATTCATCTGGTGTTGTTATTTGCCAAGTGAATCTACAGTCAGCGCTAGCACAGGAAGTTTACCGACATTTGGTCGGAGTTTTGTGTCAATGTAAAATGAATTCGTGGCTGCCCTAAAAACAGTAACCTTTTCTCCACGTTGGGAAATCTATTAATCATCGTGAGTATATTGTGGGGATTCGTGAGTTGTAGGAAATTATATTCCCGCTTATTTCATCAGTGAGCATCAACAGTGGTTTTTGAAATAAATGTACCCCTGCTAACAGTAACATTGATGAGAAAATCAAGTACAGCCTGGTCAATAACAAGCCTGTCACTCAGACCTTGCAATCCGCAGATGCTCCTGTGAAAACGTTACCTATGCTTCTCCGCATGCGATCTTTTGGGTCTAAAACTTTGATACGCATCAGATTTGGTTATGGCTCAGAAAGTCAGAACTTAATTTTGCGGCTTGTGTGCTATTATCGCTTTTGTCACGGATAAACTTGTTAGTATGATAAACCTCAATAGAACAATAGCAGCCAATCGACGTGCGTTTCTGGAATTTTCATCATCAAGTGGTTTATTAAAATGATGGCTGAACCATGCTGGAACATCTGGATGAACATCGGGGGAAACCTCCAAACTGCTGATATCGGCAAATCCAGTCAAGGAAATGTCAGGTATAGGCCGGTTGATAAGTGCATACGTTCATGTGTGGGATGACCAAAACACTCAAAGTATGGAAGGTATTCACCACGTCCAAGAAAACTGGTAAGATAGCACGCGGTCGTGTAGACGGAAACAACGTCGTCGGGGCAGTAATCAAAATTTTAAAGACCACCATGCCCATATAAAGCGCAGGACTTCCACGATAAAAGTTTTCGGGATGGTTTCTATTTATTTTTCATTCGTGCAAAATACGAGACCACGGATACTTCTGTAAATGAATTTCCCGCGAGATCACTTATCTTATCGACATCGTCGGTGTATTTAGACGCTATTCATACCTGGCGGCTGTGAAATTCCCTACTCCGATAATAATGCTCAGCTAAACCACTACTATGTGCTGACAAGATGGCGGCTGTGTGCTGACAAGACTCAAAACGTTTGGACATTTGTTTTTGACAAATGCATACTTTTCAGGTAAATAATAAGCGAATTATGACATAAGTCTGAGCACTGATCTCATCTAGACCGTGCTAGTGATACAAATAATGTGAACAATATCGAAGATTCATCATTTCTGTGACGAAATGTAGTCTCAGTTTATTTTCAAGACAGGGATCTTTTCATATGCAAATGAAATAGCAAATGAGCTTAACGAATCTGTACTTGTTTAATGTTTATTCAATATTCATGCCATGATACAACTGAACAAAACATGCCAATGTACTTGTGTACTAACCGTATATGTCTGTGAGCTGCTTGTTTATGAGCCCACAAAAAGTGCCGTTATGAGTAGTCCTCAGACGAGAACGTATCAGCAGCTCAGGGCAATCAGCCCCAACAGCCCACAGCAAGAATGGACTAACCATGCTATTGACTGCATTAGATATGAACCCCATCAATGTCAAGTACAAAGTCTAGAGTAAAGACAGCTATAGCCAATCAGTTGACTGTCATTACAGTAACCAGTAGTAAAAAATCACCAGCCATCAAGTTTTGACCATGAACTTAACAGTATTGCAAAAACAGTTATACATTGATAATCTCATTAATCTATAAAACAGAATGGAGGACGTGGTGTCCCCGTATAGCTCTGTCTTAGCCAACTGGACAAGCAATCCCTCATCGTCTGCAAATATAAAACTTGTTGTAAGGAAATCTACAAAACATGGTACAAGTGCCCAAAATATACACCAACTATTGTGATGCCTTATATCTACTTTTAAATGGAGAATGGAGATGATTATGAAATGGAAGACATTTTCCAATTCCAATCATGCAACTTATAGTCATAACCACAATGGTGTAGCACGTCGCCGCTGGATCACTAAAAGCCAACAGAAAATATGAAGGAAAAAGCACGAGGACAACAACAATGAATTCAGGGAAAATTATTCGAGAGTGAACGAAAGACGCAATAGAAGATATATCGAACACAACGACTATGATCAGTATCACCGATGCGGCCATAATGATTATGACTACAATCGTTGTCCTGACACATTTGACGTCTAAGAGTCACGAAGTAAGCACAACGAGTGGTAATCAGCTTTGATTATTGCGCATGTACGCATTTTATTCGCTGCAAGCAAACTATGTTTGTCCGCAATTAATATCGCACTGTTACTGTTGTGTACGTCAGCTTGCTTTCCGATGCATAACAATATTCTCAATATTCTTACTTCACACTTCAGAGAAAATTATATCCTCTACATTATGTGTCAGTAATTTACTCGTCCAATTAGAATATGGTATCTCCGTGATATTGTGAACACAAATTGACAAAACAAGCAAGTTTGACGATACACTTCATAGTGATTACATGTCTTTAACAACAATTGGTGATGCTGCGAACAGCTTAATCTCATAAGGTCGAAGAGGTGGAGCATCAATTATGAATAAAAACAACTTGGCTTACTCAGTAAAAGAACTCAATTGCACTAATGACCGATCGATGTTATTGAATTAAGATCAGAAAACGATCTCACAGTCATTATGTTTGGTGTGTTTCTATCCTCTGATGAAAAGCTTAATTTATATCAAGAATGAATTGAGTCAACATGAAGAAGCAGTTTTCAAAGACTTAGATGAAGCGGTCGAATTAGACGTTAGGCTTTTATTGGAAGCAGTATAACAGCAAACTTAACAAGGGCAAATATTCTAAACATTATTTTTCTAAATTGTACACTCATGTTTTAGACAGGTTTGTAAACCACAAACAGAAGGACGAGTTCCATATTGGTGAACCTATCTTGAGACCAAAGTTTACCTATCAAGAAATAGCATCTGTTTTAAAGCAACTAAACTTTGGAAATCAATGGGCACTGATAGTATTCATAATGAACACTTACTGAACGGCGGGATGAACTCACATAATTAATCACAATGTTTTTTAACGCAATAATAGACCAGTGTTACATTCCTTGCGATTGAGAATTAGGGTTCATCGTAACCATATATATTTAAAGGCGCAGGGAAATATAAAACTTACCCTGATAATTATAGAGCTATTTCACTGTTGCTTATATTATACAAACTATTTGAAAAATGCTTATTAGATAGAGTGACTAGATGTTGTTATTGTTTTTGTGTTTGTTTTTATATCGCCATTTTTAGCACAAGGTAGGCTATTCAAGGCGGTCAGTATAAATGGTGGAGAAAGAACCCGGAAAAACCCCGGAAAGAACCACCGACCCACGAGAAGCTACTGGCAATAATACTTAAACAACAGGCGTTTCAAAAGGGATATAACAGTATAACAGCATCCTTCAATCTAGACGAAACTATTTTGTCCACTTTAGATCTAGTTTCAAGAGTGTATGCTGCTTTCTTAGATATTCAAAGATCATTTAACACTTTTGACAGAATGAATCACGCCAGATTTTCCCTTACACTAAAATAAACCCGGGCCCCCCCCCCCAAAAGATGTTACATGTATTAAAGGAATCGTACTCAAATATACTTAACATTGTCCTGATGAACGAATCAGAATCAAAATCTTTTGCAATAAAACGGTGCATCCAACAGGGAGATGTTTTATCAACCTTTTTAAACCTGGCTTACATTAATAACCTTGTACAAGAGTTACATGAGTCAAAATCAGAGGTACTTGTTGGGTCCACTCCATCATAAAATCTAGCGCTAGCCGATGATACAACTCTACCTGTGATCACACCATTCGAATTGCAAAAGACGACTGGTATGTGTAATAGATACTCTCTGAAATGGATCTTCACCTTCAACGTTAATACAAGTTCTCTAATAGCTTTTATCCAGAATAGACAAAAAATATGGGAGAATTTTAAATGGAAAATAGGCAACCATACTATACCTATTGTACATGGAAACAAACATGTGAAATATCTGACAAAAGGAGACAGGGCTTGTACTAAAGGCAGAAAATATTTTGTTCTCTCGTAGGGATTGGCACAAATGAAGTTAGAGTTAATCATCTTACCTACATCAGTTTGTATAAAACAATTGTGATACCATCAACCGTTTATGGTTGTGAAGTTTGGTCGAAAATCAGACACAATGACTTAAGAAAGATCGATGTATTTCAACATAGGTGCACCAAAATCCTACAAGGATTTCCGCAAACAACACAATCAGCAAAAAGGGAAAGTTTATTGGGATAAAAATAATTGTATTGGAAACTGATAAAAGGAAACCAAACTTTTTTTGTAAATTGTGCAATTATTCCAGAAAATGTAACATTTTAAATAATGTTTTGTTAGGTTATACCTATATCTGTATAGAAAAAATGGTACAGTATTGAAAGGTTATATTCCCGATATGTGTAATATCTTACACAAATATTTATGAAATTAGTGAAAGGTTTGTTAGAGACAAAATATTTCCAGGGAAATACAATGGAAAGAAATTATAAAACATCTATTCATAAGATTGAAAACGAGCGTTTTACAAAAACTTGTGCCACACTGTCATGTCCTAAAAAAGATTACAAAATATTCATACCTCCATGAAACCCTCAATTGTATGGCAAGCTCCCAAAATAACAACAGAATTGCAGCTAATTATATCCCTTGCAAACACTGGTCCATAATAATATCATAAAAGTTTGTAAGCACAGCATCTATTCTCATAAAGATGTAATAATCCATGCATTTATTTGCTGTCAAAGTACTGTGCGACAAAGAGAAATATTTTGGATGTATTATAAATAATTTAACTTTCGTCTTGATGAGTTTTTCAGAACATATCAAATAAGTAATTTATTCAACATCTCCTGGGTAGAGAAATTCCCCCAGTTATAGGCCTAGACAAGCCAGAAATACTAAGCAATTTTATAATGTCTGCTCCAGTGTTCTCTACATCTGTAATACATGGATTCGTTTCTTTATAATAAGATATATTTTAAAATTAACAAGATTTGAAAGACATGTGATCGTAGATATCATGATATTCGTATCTCCTGGTACGTTATGTATGATATAATGTATTAAATATTATTTATTGTACACAATTAATGATGACATGTACACTAATTAAATAGTAGGCTTCATAGGAGTACGCCTTACTTTACAATAAATATAATGAGAATTGGAAATTCTCAAAAGGAGACTGCGATTCTAAGGGACTTCTTTCATGTTCATCTATGTGAATTGTACATAACTAAGGCATTGTTAAAATACTTTTTCCTATGTTTATATCATTATCACTGAAAAGAGGAAAGAAAGATTGGTGATAACAACCCTGGCAGCGACTATAAAGTCAGCGTAAAAACTGACAGAGTATGCATGCGTTCTCCGCTTAAAGGATCCATTTTGTCTCTGATTAACCATTCGTCGTTGACGACATCATCATTGGCGCCGGTGATAAATGTAATCCTTAGGAAAACTTTGTTGGTGTGTGTGTGTGTGTGTGTGTGTGTGTGTGTGTGGCTGGAAATCAATAATACCACGAGCCCGTGTATCATTCATGCGAGTGTCATTCATTTTGACATAGGCTCTCCTGTGCAATATACCACACTGAATACACGTAGGAAGCGCCATCGACCTCAAACTCATCTGATGCAACACGAAAATATGAATGGAACTCTGAGCTTATTGTTTGACTTCTGGGACCATGATGAAGTTTCTTGTCAAGATCAAACTGTGGTTTAACTGACTTAGGTTCGATAACGCATGGAAATTCTTTTTTATTGTAAGCTTTTTTGATTTCCCAATCACGAAGAATTTTTCCTAATCGCTGATGAAGATCATTTTAGTTGTGTACCTGAACGCGGCCAGGGACATTTTATTCCAATAAAGCTGGCGATATATGTTTAGTATCATCGAGCAAGTTTCAGACGTTTTGAAATATATATATATATATATATATATATATATATATATATATATATATGTATATATATATATATATATATATATAAAGAATACAAATCATATGGCTAATAACAACCGTTTCAAGCGCATTGGATCCAGCAAGGGATCACGTTTGTCAGGGATTGATTGAGATAAATGCAATAAACTGACGACGAACAGTGCAAAACTAGTATCTAACTAGCCTGAGCGATTTCGACTCTTAATGAGTCTTTTTCAAAGACATATATAAAACATAGCCAAAAGAAACAAATAAAACACAAAAACCGTTGTGTTTGCAAAACTCTATATGGCTGTTTCTACATGAATCAAACCTTTAAATGTATTATGTCTCAAGCAGCCTATATCAACTTGTTGCGGATACTGGAAAATATTTGTATTAAGCTAGAAATCGATGAGCCATAGCGACATCTATTACTTTGTGTACATTTATGTAAGCGAAATTAAATCCCGGATATTTCATTCTTATAGTAGTAATTGAAGGCCACTAAGAAAATTTAGATCTGATTGGATGACGAAGAAGCTGTACAGAAGCCCGGTCGCAGAACACTTCTCTCCTGGCCACACTTTCAGTGATATAACACTTATCGCAATTGCTAACAACCTCAACTGGAGTTCCGAAACCAGGAAGGAAAAGGAATCTTACTGGATACGCCGCCTTAGAACATTGAAAGCAAGCGGTTTAAACCAAGAAGATTAGAAAATGACAGCCATGCACAAGTGGAATTTTCCTTTGCAGCCGACACATTTTCTTTTCAAAACTTTCTAAATTTTCTTAGTGGCCTTAAATTACTACTATAAGAATGAAATATCCGGGATATAATTTCGCTTACATAAATGTACACAAAGTAATAGATGTCGCTATGGCTCATCGATTTCTAGCTTAATACAAATATTTTCCAGTATCCACAACAAGTTGATATAAGTTGCTTGAGACATAATACATATAAAGGTTTAATTCATGTAGAAACAGACATGTAGAGTTTTGCAAACACAACGGTTTTTGCGTTTTATTTGTTTGTTTTGTCTAGGTTTTATATATGCCTTTAAAAAAGACTCATTAAGAGTCGAAATCGCTCAGGCTAGTTAGATGCTAGTTTTGCACAGGCTAGTTAGATACTAGTTTTGCACTGTTCGTCGTCAGTTTATTGCATCTATATATATATATATATATATATATATATATATATATATATATGGGTTGATGTCTTAAATAGGATTTCTCCCCAGGCACTTTATCCTCTGAAGCAGGCGTGGCGGAGCTCAATATGGTATCCCTAGACAGTTCTTCACAGGAGAATACGTCACTGTGTCAGTCATACCATAAAATGTTATTTTTGTGTCCCCCTCCCTCGCTGCTAAAATATATGCGAAAATAAATATCCGGATAAATCAATATTGGTAACCAGGTAATAAATGGCTGAAGTAAAATGCCTGGCACTATTTAAAACAAGTTCCATCCAAAAAAAATAATAAGTTTTAAGGGTTCTGGAAAATGGATGATGATAAAGGGTTTAGACTTAAACTGTTTTGAAAAATATTGTGATAATTGCTGGTAGCTGACGAGTTTTGCTAACATTAGGAAGTGTGTCGGAGAAGATGAAAACAATTTAATCATACCAATTTGAAATTGTTGCCCTTTTCCTGCATCTGCCTTCTTTCAAGGTGATGGAGGTAAGTGTTAACCATTTCCGTTTGCAGCTTATATTGTCGATATTTTCATTGTGTGTTGGAATATCAAGTCGTAGGACAGGAATGGAAAAGCATAATGTTAATCTTCACTGTAAATGTACTGTTTCTACCAAAGTTAATATCAAATGATTTACTTCAGTTAGGTGTGAAATCGAATAATAAAATAGAAAACACACACACACATACACACGTATACAGATATATTCATTTTCTTCTTTAGACAAACTGGAATGATATAGCTATTACAAAGTTTTTTAAAATATCCATAACAGACAGTTGTCGGTTGATAAACTCGTTCATATAATTAAGACCACATGCCATTTGGTTTCGTTTTAAAAGCATCCTGTTTTCAAATCTTGCCGCTTTTACTTTGTATTGCACCATCCCCCCAAAAAGCAACAAACAATCATTTATCAACGAACGTCAACAGCATTTCACAACCGGACAGTGAACAGCGCTACGGTGTACGAATAAGCAGACTAGCGGAAAGCAAAAAAAAAAAAAAAAAAAAAAAATTGAAGGTTTGATTCATATAGAAATAATGAGCAACAAAGAATAAAGAAAAAGTAAATAAAACTGCTAAGTTAGTAAACTGCTAACGCATAACGTTTTATCACATATTAAAACTCAAGCAGCAAGTACGCAATGAAAAGTCCAAATGGTTGTTATTAGTGGGATTAACGCCATTTTTCAGCACAACATAGGCTATACATGGCGACCAGTATAAATGGTGGAGGAAGAACCTTGGAAAACCCCGGAAAGAACAATCGACCCACGAGAAGCTACCGGCAGGCTTTCTCACATGCCCACATTGATTGAGCCCGAGACTCGAACCCACGCAGACAGATGTGAGATGGCAGTGATCCATAACGGTGAGCACTTTAGACCACTCGGCCATTCGGGGCCCCAGTTCATCTTCTCAATAGACAACAACCAGAGGAAGGATTCTGTTTGAAGAAGGTGTTCAATTTATTATCCATCCCGTTGTGTATATACCTGTTACCTTAAGATCAGGTATCAAGTGCTCGATGTTCCAATAATTTCAACGATATATTTTCTTACAGATTGTTTGTGACATAAATTTTTAAATGAAAGGATTAGATAAATCTTATTTTCATATAAATTCTTGTTCTTGATTCAATTACTGGATTTTTTTTTATTTCTGTGACATGACGCTTGGTTTCAGCGCTGAACGTCTGATTTTACCAGAAGTAGTTTTTATATTCTTTCTGGCCCTTGATCAAGAACAAAGAAAATGACAAACAGAAAATTTATGAAGATGCTTGAATCAAGTGAACCAAAGCATAGCAGTACATAGAACATGATAGAAGACATCAAATATAAAATCAAAGTAGGCATCAACTCTTTTTGGACTACATCAAAATTATAGAACAAACTCTTAGCAACTAACCTTGCATCCTAAATGCAAAAGGAATGATTTTAATTTTGTTTGCGTATAATACAATACCTTTAGAAATATAACCATTAGAGGATCACACGGAAGAAGTCGAGTAATGCTTTAACATTTGAGCACTTGAGAATTATTAGCATACTAACAACCTGTAACAAAGTCAATATAGGTTAAATTAAAACTTCTGTGGTATTTCAGGCCAGCATGAGTTAAATCTAGCGGGATCAGAATTAAAAGCCTCAGTCTGTAAAGATTTTCTTAAAGAACACAACACCCCCCTCCAAGCTCCCCCTATATGATATGTTACTTTGGATCCTTCAGTATTAGAGTGGCGTAAAGGAATCCCTTCTTAGACTAGAGGATAAGGTGACAACAATTTATCGCACTGGTCTGTTATAAGGATTATTAAGCCCTTCAGCACGTTGTTATGTTCAATAATACGTCAAGAAGCCGACACATGCAGCAGCTTGCGGCTAATTGAAAAACAAAGTGACCGATAGAGTAATCACTACAAGGAAGCTTTATGGTAGTAATTAAATTTTTCAGTTAGAAAGATAACGACGATAATTAAGGCGAGGCCCATAGCCTCCATATATCTTTTCTTTTCAACAATCTTTGCTTTTGAATTTAGTGCACAGCTCAGCTTGGCGTTTTATAAATTTGTAGATAATGATATTATAAATACAGTTTTAATACAACCACTAACTAAAACTTCAATGGATTCAAAACCCTACGGGTATTAAAGAAGTGATTTGGTCTGTGGTTGTTCATCTCACGCGTTGTTTTAGACAGCAATTGAAACATAGAACACAACATGTAACTTATAAAATTCCTTATAATTAGAATACATACTGACAATTTCTAGATGCAATAATTGCAAACAGAAACGAAAACAAGCATTCACAGTGCGATAATGTAGGGAGAGCAATATTTATAAGTAGTAAATATTACAATGAATAGTACTAGTGTAATTTGATACTCGACCTTTGTTAAATACACCAAATGTACGTTTCAGACGATTTAAAAAAGTTCAAAATGTAAAGGAAAGAATTACATTAAAGAGAACCAACAAGCGTAGAACAGGCAAAAAAAGAGACAAAGAGGCAGAGAGAAGGAGAGAAGGAGATATTTACCTGGTAGAATTCATATGTTCCATTATTACCACTTGTTACGTTTGTAAGATTTGAATCTGGCATCATCCTCTTTGTGCAGCGGAATGTCTAATAAAAGCTGCTTTTTCAAGTCGAATCTCTTTCATAAAAGGTAGATAGTGCCTTGCCCTTGAATCAACAGGAAACATAAACATAGTCGTTTGCATCAGACCTGTCCACTTTTAAAACATTTCCTATCTTGGAAGGTTTTCAATTTATAAAAATTGAAATATCTTGAAAATAAAGTGGAAATATTCTTAAACTATTTGAATTCAAAAATCATTTCTTTAAATGGCTAATACATCCATAAACGTGATCACATACACAGTTCTGCCAATTGTTCTTTATCCATTACATTTTTAGCGAAATCAGTCTGATATTCAGAAATAATAAATGTTCTCCGCCCAAAATTGCCTCATTCGTCAGAAAGAAGATTCGTTGGTCCAATCGTGTTGCATTTATTCGATTCTTTGAACTATCTCACTTTATTACGCTTGACGTGTGCGCAAGAGAACTATTTAACTTCTGCGAGGGTCAACATCAGCAATATCGGAGTTTGTTGGAATGTCAAATAACGCCAATGGCTCTGCTCGCTCGCACGCGCAGCTCTGTTATCTGAACCAATACATGACACTAGACTACTGATGCCGAAGAACGAAACAAATTCATTGGCATTATGAACTTGTCAAAACCGTTCCAGTGAATGTTTCATCCTAGATGAAATGGAAAGACTCTATCATACAATTTTGCTATCTGAATTAAAATCTCTTACTTCATAAATGATGTATTTCCATGCCTTCAAAGCTTTAAAATTCCTGTTTTTGCTAAGAGTCCAAACATCTGAGATGATGCATACTTTGTACACTAATTTGAATCAATGTAGTTAAATCTAAGAATTAAAGCAAATGTAACGAACAGTACTATACAATATAGAAAAGGGGATAAGTAGTTCAAAATTTCAATTAACATTTGCTTATTATCACATTTACCAGTTGATTGTGGATGACAGTAATCTAATTTGCCCATATATATATATATATATATATATA
>JAECUM010052506.1:0-24362 GCA_016617855.1 Megalonaias nervosa
ACCACTGTTGTTGCACCTACAAAGGTGATTTTCCTAAGACCAAAGTATAAGACAGAGCAAGTAAGTTGTGAAGTTGAGCGGAGGTGTTTAAACAACAACTGTCAAGCCCCTATGCTCCAGTTCTGTCTATGATAATAACTTGCAATACTTCACATTTTCTAAAGTGGAAATGTTTACAAGCCGTACAAAAGTTATGTGACTTTAGCTTTTGACACTTGCACAGACTCTTTCACTTCATAAGTGTCACGAGAAAAATATATATCCGATTTTTACCATTTTCCAAAACACGCACACACTTGCAACGTGACCAGAATCTGTACTTCTCTATTTGTGGATATCCCACAGACCTGTCCCAGCATACAGAGCTGATTAAGAACTGTAGGAATATCCCCTCATTGTTTCAGAAATATCAAAGCTTTTATGTGTATTTTCCCTGTTCCACCCTTTATTAGTGCTTAGGTATGTTCCCTAAAGACAAACAATTTTGAAAAAAATTAATTTTGAATTAAGGTTTCTCTCTGTTTATACATTTTTTTTCAAGTTGTTGGTGCATGGCAGATTACATCCAAATACCTTCTCAAAGTGAGTGGCATTTCTACACATGTCATTGCCTTTGTTAAATTCGGTTTTGTTGATTAGTCATCGTTAATCCTTAATTCTATTTTTTTTGATGTATTTTTATTTTATAGAAGATGTAAGAGTGTTTATTGTTGTAACGGTATTTATGTTGTTTAGTCTGTTGCTGCGAAAGAAAATATCTATAGCAAAGTGCTTAAGTTTGTTCAGTTTTCTTATTACAAGCTCTACAAAAGGTACCAAGTTTGTCTTGCAAAGAGATCGAAACTTTAAGTTACACGGACGTGAAGGAAAACATACCTTTGTTACTACAGTTTGCTCTCCTTGTGTTCATTCTAATCATGCTTGCCTTATATCTTTGTGTTTTAGAGATCATATTTCTTCTGATGTAAATACATGCGTCAATGGACAGACAGCTTGGGTTATCATCCTTGAGGTTCACTGCACTTGAGTTTATTTACTTCATACAATCCCCAAATTCACTAGTTTAAAAAAAAAAAAAAAAAACTACCACTCAATACTATATCATTTCTCTCTACCTATGCGAATCTGTGTATGTCGAAATGTCCAAGTGAGAAAATATTTTGTTTTGGTCAGTTTCAAAACGCGAACAATAATGGCACAGTTAAGTATTTGATGTGACAAAAGAAATGTTACGGTACACAACACAGGATTGTAAGCTCACATTCCAGTCAGTCTGTACTGCAATGGTAAAAATGCAAGAGCCTAGGCAAAATAAAAAAAATTAAAAAAAATGCGTCAGTCGTAAGAACCAATTTTATTGGCTACACCTATTTTCTACCACCTTAGCTTCGAATCTCCTTCAGTCGTTCTTCGCACGGTGACAAGGTCAGACGTGTTTTTCTGCGCCTGGCCACTACACTAGCTGCCTTGAATTTAGAACCAAACAATGCGTCACTCATTATAAGTGACATCATTGGCTAACCGATATTTTCCACCGCCTTAGCTTCAAATCGGTTTCAGTTGTTATTCGCACAGCGAGAAGATCAGACGTGTTTTTCTGCGCCTGACCACTACACTAGCTGCCTTGAATTTAGAACCAAACAATGCGTCACTCATTATAAGTGACTTCATTGGCTAACCGATATTTTCCACCGCCTTAGCTTCAAATCGGTTTCAGTTGTTATTCGCACAGCGAGAAGATCAGACGTGTTTTTCTGCACCTGTCCACTACTCACTTTACAAAGAATAAAACTAATACACAAACAATCGTACCATGGGTGACTCATGGAAATTTATCAGTCTTATTGCGGAATACATCACGGCATGTTTGGATGTACTATTCTGTGAGAACTTTACATGACGTTTTTAACAGAATGATTTTAGTAGGCTATGTCTCCAATTCACTCTTGTGATATTTTACGATAGTGGGTTTTTTTTTTTCCCAGTAGAAGTAATTATTTCAATGAGATGTGTGTTTTTGAAATTTCGTAAGGAAAATGTACCATATAAACGTAAGAGCCGTGATATTTTCAAAAGTAGAAATAACACACTCTGTCTGTCTGTCTCTCTCTCTCTCTCTCTCTCTCTCTCTGTAATTTTGATTGAAATCTAATGGCATGTGTTCCCCTTGTAAGATACCTCAAAAATTGTGATCAGTAGTCACCATAATTACGTGAACTGTTCCGTTTGTTATGTAATTTTTTTTCTAAAACTTACACCCTAAAAATTGTAGAACGATTTTTTTTTCTTCCATCAGTAAATCGTTGGATGAAAAAAAAACTTGAGTTGACTTGAGCTTGTACAATTCAGGTATCTTAGCTTTATCCTAGTTTGTCACTGCAATGTGTCACGGAAAAAAAATTCTAACATTAGATCTACCGTTTTTTCAGAAAGGCAACAAACACACGGCTTTTTCAAGAAAGACGCGAGTGACATTGCACTGTAATAACCCTGCCTATGGTTAACTCTGAGTTCTAAAACCAAAACATGGGTTCAGAAAAAATGTAACAATGTTCGACCTATTTTCTCTCAGTTTAGACTGTCGATAGAACAAGGTGCGTTTTGGTACTGCTTTTTCACGCCATTAGATTTGTGAAAACTTTGCAACATTGTTGGTAGCCTGTGCTTCGAAAAACAGAACATCTGTTAAATTTGGGATCTACAGCAAAATGTTAAGCGGTTAGTCGACAATAAATAGCACACTACCTTTTTAATAAAATTGATGAATGAATGAAAACAATGAACATTTCTCACATAGAATGTGTGGTTGTCTTCATTGCCTTTGTCCCATAATACCGCAAAAAATAACAGACCCAAAAATGGTGTCCTACGTTTTGGGGTGTTTTTTTTTTTTAAAACCATTCTTTCTTTCTTTCTTTCTTTCTTTCTTTCTTCCAGTAATGTTAATTCTGTCTGCCCATCTCTCAAAACACTCCAGACTAAAGTACCGCCCGTTCTACTGTCACCCAGTGCAGTAACACTTGTGTGCGTGCTTTCGCTTACACATATATCGTGCGTCCCTAACATGATTGTCACATTAGAGACGCAACAACACTTCCAGAATATTGAGAACGAATGCTTACACCTAAACCTTGAGATGTAAAGAGTTTAAGTATTGTGTAAAACTTAGTCAAATTAAATCTTTGTAATCAAGATGAAACGATGACACTTTTCCAAGGAGCAAGCAGACCCCAAAGCGGCAATACTTTTCCAAATGTGTTGATAGAAGTTTGTGCAAGCGATCTCGAAGATGATATAATTATCTCATATTCAACAGCATTTGCATCCACTACAGAGTGAGATCGACAGGTTGAGTACAAATGGTGGTAAATATGATAGGATGACTGAACAAAGAAGACCAGTGAGGAACTAAATTCGTTTGGTACCTCATGAAGATTATTTTGTAGAATCTAGTAGCCCCAAAAGTGCCTTGCAGAAAAATTTAGAACGAAGACATACACCTACACGGCGAAATTAAATGGTTTACATCAGTGGTTGTTATTTATTTGTTTAATAAATTTTAGAAAGAACGCACACAAGTGTTACTGCACTGGGTGACAGTAGAACGGACGGTACTTTAGTCTGGAGTGTTTTGAGAGATGGGCAGACAGAATTAACATTACTGGAAGAAAGAAAGAAAGAAAGAAAGAATGGTTTAAAAAAAAAAAAAACACCCCAAAACGTAGGACACCATTTTTGGGTCTGTTATTTTTTGCGGTATTATAGGACAAAGGCAATGAAGACAACCACACATTCTATGTGAGAAATGTTCATTGTTTTCATTCATTCATCAATTTTATTAAAAAGGTAGTGTGCTATTTATTGTCGACTAACCGCTTAACATTTTGCTGTAGATCCCAAATTTAACAGATGTTCTGTGTTTCGAAGCACAGGCTACCAACAATGTTGCAAAGTTTTCACAAATCTAATGGCGTGAAAAAGCAGTACCAAAACGCACCTTGTTCTATCGACAGTCTAAACTGAGAGAAAATAGGTCGAACATTGTTACATTTTTTCTGAACCCATGTTTTGGTTTTAGAACTCAGAGTTAACCATAGGCAGGGTTATTACAGTGCAATGTCACTCGCGTCTTTCTTGAAAAAGCCGTGTGTTTGTTGCCTTTCTGAAAAAACGGTAGATCTAATGTTAGAATTTTTTTTCCGTGACACATTGCAGTGACAAACTAGGATAAAGCTAAGATACCTGAATTGTACAAGCTCAAGTCAACTCAAGTTTTTTTTTCATCCAACGATTTACTGATGGAAGAAAAAAAATCGTTCTACAATTTTTAGGGTGTAAGTTTTAGAAAAAAAATTACATAACAAACGGAACAGTTCACGTAATTATGGTGACTACTGATCACAATTTTTGAGGTATCTTACAAGGGGAACACATGCCATTAGATTTCAATCAAAATTACAGAGAGAGAGAGAGAGACAGACAGACAGACAGTGTGTTATTTCTACTTTTGAAAATATCACGGCTCTTACGTTTATATGGTACATTTTCCTTACGAAATTTCAAAAACACACATCTCATTGAAATAATTACTTCTACTGGGGAAAAAAAAACCCACTATCGTAAAATATCACAAGAGTGAATTGGAGACATAGCCTACTAAAATCATTCTGTTAAAAACGTCATGTAAAGTTCTCACAGAATAGTACATCCAAACATGCCGTGATGTATTCCGCAATAAGACTGATAAATTTCCATGAGTCACCCATGGTACGATTGTTTGTGTATTAGTTTTATTCTTTGTAAAGTGAGTAGTGGACAGGTGCAGAAAAACACGTCTGATCTTCTCGCTGTGCGAATAACAACTGAAACCGATTTGAAGCTAAGGCGGTGGAAAATATCGGTTAGCCAATGAAGTCACTTATAATGAGTGACGCATTGTTTGGTTCTAAATTCAAGGCAGCTAGTGTAGTGGTCAGGCGCAGAAAAACACGTCTGATCTTCTCGCTGTGCGAATAACAACTGAAACCGATTTGAAGCTAAGGCGGTGGAAAATATCGGTTAGCCAATGATGTCACTTATAATGAGTGACGCATTGTTTGGTTCTAAATTCAAGGCAGCTAGTGTAGTGGCCAGGCGCAGAAAAACACGTCTGACCTTGTCACTGTGCGAAGAACGACTGAAGGAGATTCGAAGCTAAGGTGGTAGAAAATAGGTGTAGCCAATAAAATTGGTTCTTACGACTGACGCATTTTTTTTTATTTTTTTTATTTTGCCTAGGCTCTTGCATTTTTACCATTGCAGTACAGACTGACTGGAATGTGAGCTTACAATCCTGTGTTGTGTACCGTAACATTTCTTTTGTCACATCAAATACTTAACTGTGCCATTATTGTTCGCGTTTTGAAACTGACCAAAACAAAATATTTTCTCACTTGGACATTTCGACATACACAGATTCGCATAGGTAGAGAGAAATGATATAGTATTGAGTGGTAGTTTTTTTGTTTTTTTTTTAAACTAGTGAATTTGGGGATTGTATGAAGTAAATAAACTCAAGTGCAGTGAACCTCAAGGATGATAACCCAAGCTGTCTGTCCATTGACGCATGTATTTACATCAGAAGAAATATGATCTCTAAAACACAAAGATATAAGGCAAGCATGATTAGAATGAACACAAGGAGAGCAAACTGTAGTAACAAAGGTATGTTTTCCTTCACGTCCGTGTAACTTAAAGTTTCGATCTCTTTGCAAGACAAACTTGGTACCTTTTGTAGAGCTTGTAATAAGAAAACTGAACAAACTTAAGCACTTTGCTATAGATATTTTCTTTCGCAGCAACAGACTAAACAACATAAATACCGTTACAACAATAAACACTCTTACATCTTCTATAAAATAGAAATACATCAAAAAAATAGAATTAAGGATTAACGATGACTAATCAACAAAACCGAATTTAACAAAGGCAATGACATGTGTAGAAATGCCACTCACTTTGAGAAGGTATTTGGATGTAATCTGCCATGCACCAACAACTTGAAAAAAAATGTATAAACAGAGAGAAACCTTAATTCAAAATTAATTTTTTTCAAAATTGTTTGTCTTTAGGGAACATACCTAAGCACTAATAAAGGGTGGAACAGGGAAAATACACATAAAAGCTTTGATATTTCTGAAACAATGAGGGGATATTCCTACAGTTCTTAATCAGCTCTGTATGCTGGGACAGGTCTGTGGGATATCCACAAATAGAGAAGTACAGATTCTGGTCACGTTGCAAGTGTGTGCGTGTTTTGGAAAATGGTAAAAATCGGATATATATTTTTCTCGTGACACTTATGAAGTGAAAGAGTCTGTGCAAGTGTCAAAAGCTAAAGTCACATAACTTTTGTACGGCTTGTAAACATTTCCACTTTAGAAAATGTGAAGTATTGCAAGTTATTATCATAGACAGAACTGGAACATAGGGGCTTGACAGTTGTTGTTTAAACACCTCCGCTCAACTTCACAACTTACTTGCTCTGTCTCATACTTTGGTCTTAGGAAAATCACCTTTGTAGGTGCAACAACAGTGGTAAGAGCAGTAGGAGACGTCGTCGCTGCTGTCGAAAATGGGTAGTTCTATTAAAAATGGATTTATTTTTTTTTTTTTTTTTAAAAAATATATCAAATGAGGAAACACAAGTATTACATCAGGGTTGGTAGATCTCTTGGTCAAGGACAAAAGTAGAAGTGACAGAGAGAAGGAGACATCGTTGCCGAGCAGCGTGGTTTCTGGAGTACGTACGTGTCCGAACGGCACAGTACCGTCTCTAGTTCTCTTAATGACACCAACTGTCTGTTGTTTTTGTTTTTTTTTTTTTTTGTTTTTTTTGCAACCTTTTACTTTCGTGGTAGGGTTTGAATCGAAGGATCGTCAAGATGCATGAGGTGTTTAAGACGCACCATTGTCGTTCGCATAAGTTAGCCAGGGGTTCCAATCTGTTTGGCTTTCACTTGCCCTTGCGAAATATACCAAGTCATTGTCACAACAAGAGGTCAAGAGGGGTATATATACCGAGAGAACGAACTTGGTTCAATCATTTCTGAATCAGCTATCGAGATGAAACGATCGCACGATTTCAGTGAGAGAGAAGAAGAAGGTAAGAGGCAGCGACGTGACGTATCGCCTCACACACGAAAAGAAGTGTTCGCTCAAATCGAAGACATGAGCGAACCTGAACCAATACCTTCCACGTCTGCGACCAGACCGAGAGAGCCTATTCCAAACCAAAGTCCGCCATCACCAGTATCACCCGAAAAGTACTACCACATTCGAGAGACGGAAAAACGTTCCTCTAGAAAATTTAGAACTACGGCCTACACGTACACGGTGAAGTTTAAAGATTTCAAGTCAGACGTACCGCTGGAGAAAGCTGAGGGGTTCATCGCCGATGTGTGGGATTCTTTGTTAACCACACTGAAACAGCAATGTCAAGCCAAAGAAGACGATGTCATGAGACTTTCCATTCATCACGACAGTTTGAAGTCCCCTGTTTGGATCGAGTTTAGCAGCCCAGCAGAATTGACATCTTCCAAAGTCATCGACAAGATTCAACACGTGCAACAATCCAACGACAAGTTTCACATCACCGACGGAAAAGCGACACTGTTCATGACCCACGTGTCTCTTCCCCAAGGGACAGGACAACGCAAAAAAGGTGTTATTGGTGGACGACCTTCGCAGCATCAAGCGCAGCATCGTTCAAATTAACAACATTCAAGACCTGATGTGCTTAGCCCGCGCGATCGTGGTGGGAAGAACGTATGCCGACAAGAACGACACGAAAGAATGGAAAAGAGCCTGGAAAACTATTCGACGATCGGACCGAACCAAACAACAAAGAGAAGCAGAACTCCTGTTACAGCAAGCGGGGATATCCAAAGACAGGCCCTGCGGCATTCCTGAAATGCAAAAACTGCAAGACGTCTTGGCTCCACGCTACACCTTGAAAGTACACCCTCAAGAACTGCGCGGACCTCTGTTGTTTCGAGGCAAAGATTTCAAAGACGGAAAATACATTCACGTCTATCATCACGATGAACATTTTGATGCCATTACCAGTATCACTGGATTCCTGTCATACAGTTATTACTGTGAGAAATGTGACTATGGCTATAACAATCGAGAGCAACACAAGCATTGTGGATCGAAATGCTCAGGATGTTTAGCTTCTGAACCCTGTCTGGACGAAGGACAAGAACGAGTGTATTGCTCTGCTTGTCAGCGCACGTTTGTCAGTCCTGCCTGTTACCAACAACACCTAAAGACGCAAGGTTCACAGCAGAAATGTGCTTGTCAGCTCTTGAGATTGTGCCCTACTTGTGGACAAGGCATACGTACCAACAGTGCCAAGGCGCACGTCTGTTCAGGAAAGAAGCGATGTCACATTTGTCGCCAAACCGTGGACTTGGAACACCAATGCTACATTCAAAAATACCATTCCAAACATGAAGAAGAAGAAGAGAATGACCAGAAGAAGAAAGGGAATTTCATCTTTTTCGATTTCGAATGCATGCAAGAGACTGGCATTCACATTCCTAATTTCTGCGTGGCTCACCGAGCGTGCGAGAAGTGCATCCAAGAGCCTATCTTGACTCATTGCCCTTACTGCAGCAAGATTCCTGGAGGACGTGAAAAAATCTTTCGGGGATCGAACACACTGGCCGATTTTGCCCAATGGATCTTAAACCCTATCGACGAGACGTGGAGCCAAGAAGATATCGAACGTTACGGAGATTGTCATCGCCATGCCACGGTGATGGCTCACAATTTCTCGGGATACGATGGACAATTTCTGTTGAGATACTATACGGAACAAAGTACCGAACGTCCGAAAGTAACTTTGAACGGAGCCAAAATCATTTCCATGCAAGTGGGACAAGTACAGTTTAAAGATTCAATGAGTTACTTGGCTATGCCTTTGAGCCGCATGCCTAAAACGTTTGGCATGACAGAAATGGCCAAAGGCTATTTTCCACACTTTTTCAATACCGAAGCCAATCAACACGCCGTTCTACCCCATTTGCCTGAGGCTCACTACTACGACCCCGACAACATGCGTACCGAACAACGAGAAGCTTTCTACGCATGGTACCAGACTCACGCTTCGGACCCTTTTGACTTTCAAGAAGAAATGTTAAAATATTGTCGTTCCGACGTAGACATTTTACGTCGCTGCTGTGGAAAATTTCGAGAACTGTTCATGGAACACGGAGGGATCGATCCTTTGAAAGAAGCTTGCACTATTGCCAAAGCGTGTTCCTTAGTGTATCGTCAACGATTCATGCCCGAAAACACCCTAGCTGTCATCAGTCCTCAAACGACCAATTTTGTCAAACGTCAATACTCGGTCAAAGCCCTACGCTGGTTACATTACTTGTGTGAGAAGGAAGACAAATGGATCCAACACGCTCGCAACGGAGGAGGCGAAAAGACCATCGGAAGGTATTCAGTAGACGGCTGGGACTTAGAAAACCCCAAGATCGTGTACGAGTTTAACGGGTGCTTATTTCACGGATGTCCCATCTGCTACCCTCAACGTGACACTAAAAACCAGTTTTTACAACGGACCATGGAAGACTTGTACCAGGCCACTTGTCAGCGACGCTTGAAGTTAGAAGAGCAAGGATACCAAGTAGTGGAAATGTGGGAACACGAGTACGATCAGCGATTGAAAACCGATCCCGAGTTTAAGCGCATCGTGGAAAGTTACAAGCTGGTGGACCCTCTGAACCCGCGGGACAGTTTGTACGGAGGACGGACGAATGCCACCTGTTTGCTGTACCAAGTCGACGAGGAGAAAGGAGAAGAAATCAAATACTTGGATGTGTGTTCTCTGTATCCGTACGTGTGCAAATATTGTCACTTTCCCGCAGGGCACCCACAATTGCTGACGGAACACATCGACGTGGACAATATTCGACAATACGAAGGATTGATCAAGTGTAAAGTCTTGCCTCCCACGAACTTGTACCATCCCGTTTTACCACATCATTGCCAAGGAAAACTGATGTTTCCCTTGTGTCGTACTTGTGCTGAAACGTGCAACCAAGACCACCCTTGTCAGCACACTCAGGAAGAACGAGCCTTGACGGGAACGTGGGTCAGCGTGGAATTGTTTAAAGCTCTGGACTTGGGATACCAACTGTTAGAAGTGTACGAAATTTACCACTTTCCCAAGACAGAAAAATACCACAAGGGCGACGATTCTCAAAAAGGCATTTTTGCAGACTACGTGAATGCCTTTTTGAAACTGAAACAAGAAGCTAGCGGATATCCTTCCTGGTGTCACACTCCCGACGACCAAACAAAGTTCAAAGAGAAATACTGGAAGCAGGAAGGCATCACTTTAGACCACATCGAGAAAAACGAAGGAAGGCGATCGTTTGCCAAAGTGATGTTGAATTGTTTGTGGGGCAAAATGGCACAACGACCGTGTTTACCCAAGACGGAGTATTTGACAGAACCTTTCCGATACTTGCAGATGATTCACGACAAAACCAAATACATGAAACACGTGGACGTTGTTCGTGAGGACTTGCTCTTAGTCAATTACGAAGAAGAACTGGACTTTGTAGAAGCCGACGAATTTGGAAATGTCATCATTGCGGCCTACGTGACAGCCCATGCTCGCTTAAAACTGTACGAAGCTTTAGAACTATTAGGAGATCGTGTGCTGTATTTTGACACGGACAGTTGCATCTACATTGATCGCCTGGGTCAACCTCACCCTGTCATCGAAGGAGACCGTTTAGGAGCCTGGACGGACGAGCATCCCGACCACAAGATTCTAAGTTTTGCAAGTGGCGGTCCCAAAAATTACGGCTACGAATACCGGAACAATCAAGGAGATGTGCACACGGAGTGTAAAGTGAAAGGATTGACTCTTAATTATCGCACCAGTCGAGTGGTGAACTTTAGCATATTGAAAGAAGCCTTGCAGTCTGGACAGGATCGAAACTTTAAAGTGACCACCCACGAACCGCACAAGATTGTACGTTTACCCACACACCAAATCGTCAGTCGACCCTTGGAAAAAGTTTATCAAATCGTGTACCAGAAGCGAGTTCGGCTTCCCAATCACTTCACTTTACCGTACGGTCATGCCGATATTGGTCAGCATATAAAAAGGGACAACGTTCAAGGTCGATAGTTCATTGTGACTACCATTGCTAAGCGAGAAAGATGAATATTTTCAAACAGCAAGTATCAAGCGTAAGACTCAAGTCCAACGAGAAACTCGAGTGCGATGCTGTGCCTCACGATCACATCACCAACGCAGTACCACATCTTAGTTGTTTATTTACTAACGCCATGGCAAACTACGTGAAACCAGTGCGACTTCCAGACCACAAGACTTTACCTTATGGACATGCTGATATCACCCAGTATAAAAGAGGGACCACTTCCAAGAACGACACTTCATTGCGAGGACAAACACCAAGAAAGATGAATCACTCTACGCAGATGAAAAAAGAGAAGGAACAAACATCATTGACCACTTTCACTACCATACCCTCACAGCAAAGTGCGTCCAAAAAGGAAACAGATTCAGTAGACCTAAAGGAGTATTTTAGCATCCAAATGATTCAGACAGCGACTTCGAGAAAATTTAGGACGACAACTTACACCTACACGGTGAAATTTAAAGACTTTGCGCCTGACGTTCCAGCCGAGAAAGCAGCAGGTTTCATTACGGACTTATTTGACTCACTGTTAGAGGAACTCAAACGTCAGTGCCAAGTCAGAACTCAAGGTCGTTTGAGCCTATCTATGTATCACGAAAGTTTGAACTCTCCTGTATGTCTCGGGTTTAGCACACCTGCAGAATTAACTTCTTCCAAACTATTGAGGGCTATTGCTTCGACGATGCAGACGATGAGTGAAAAATTTGACATCACCGATGGAAAAGTGACCATTCATATGGCATACGTTGTGCCTCCATGGGAAGAAGACAATAACCACCATTGATCTGCTTGTAAATAAGTTTACCTAGCACAGATTTACAGATGAAAGGGAGTATGTGATGGAAAACATCTACGCTGGGACACAAGTAGTAGCTGACCAGATTTGAAAACAACGTGCGTGACTGATAAAAAGAAAAGCACGAATTTTGTCCAGTTGGATCGTTTGTTTCTTGTTTGAGCTTTTTCTCAAAAATGGACATTAATTGTAGCATGAAAAATGTCATTCTTTTATGAAATGTATATACGTTGTATATGTTTTTTGAAGGCATGAACTTTAATTTTTAAAAGTAGTTTCTAGAACCAAGAAATAGATAACTTGTATGTATTAAATGGACAGTGCTTAAACCAAAGCACAGGCCGTAGAGCCCATGTATATATTTGAATAAATGTTTGTACCCATACAAAAGTCTTTTCTTTTGGAGTCTCTATTCTGTCTGCGAGTATTTCTTTGCAACATCTCTGTCCCCTTTTCTGTGTGTTTGGATGTGTATTTGTTTGTTTCTGTATGTCTATGTTTGTCTCTCTCAACCCTTTGTCCAATAAATACATTTCACCCTATAAATAGTTTTGACCCTATAAACCCCACGACATTACCCATGTTCAATTTCCATTGACCTCCAGTTGACATTCTCATGTTAAATTCCCATTGTCCCCAAAGTACAAACCACCTCTTCTACCACAGAAGCCTACGTGAGACTATAAATCTTGAGGCCACGGTACAAACGACCAAATTTAAGATAGAAGTCTACGTGAAGCTATAAATCTTGAGGCTACGGTACAAACGACCAAATTTAACATAGAAGTATACGTGAGGCTATACATTTTGGGGCTATAGTGCCGGGACCCTTTTTTAACATAGAGGTCTACGTGGGGCTATAAATTTTGGGGCCATAGTGCCGGGACCTGTTTTTAACATTACGGTCTACGTGGGGCCATATCGCCCCCATATACTACTTACATACATACATACATGCATAGATACATACATACATACATACATACATACATACATACATGCATGCAAGTTATTCGTATTCTGTACGCAAGGCACTTACTCAGAAGTTTTTCCTGATGATGAGATTTCTTTACGTCCAACGAAATTGAAGTTCAGCATTACCATCTTGAAGTATATTAGTTCTACTTCTTAGCATGGGTCTTCTATTTTATCTCAGTTAAACCCATTGAGTGGGTTCCTTTACATAATGGTAAATTTCCGAATGCACATGCGCACAAGACTGCAACGTGGCTACGTCTTTTTAATATAAATCATTTCAGTAACCTTTTGTCAACTAGTTATAAATGTTCATTTAGAGCATAAGAAACCGCCAAACATTTGCTAAAATATCGTCCAAAATACAGAGCAGCTAGAAATATTACCATATGATACATATCTATGATACATATCTTCATGGGTAAAATATTTACATCCTTGATGCAATTGGGAAATATTTAATCACTAAGATTTTTTTTTTTTTTTTTAGCGTCTTGTTTGTTCATTAAACTTCCAAATGATTCTGATCAGCATGTTCAAATTGTACGTTATCATCCAACTTTGTACTTTTCCTACTAAACATCTACCCATCCCCCTGGTCCAGTGCAACAAGATCTTAAAAGTCGTGATCTTTATAAGTATTTATAATCATGTGCTATTCATTGACTTTTGTGCATTATTCATTTGTATATTTTTTATTCAGTATATCTGAGTATTTTTAAATCATGCGAGCAAGATTAAAATATAATTCAGGTTTCGCTACATGCTTAGTTGCAATAGATGTATAAACAAAATTGTACCGTATCTTCAACCGATGTTTCCTATTCAATAAATAGTGTTTGAATGAAACCAAATTGTTCCCATCAAGGTCAGTTCAATTGTCGGATTTCTTGAGGTCTAACAGAGCATGAACATAGATTTATTTTTTGTATTGAATTCTTACAAAAGCGGTTTATTTCATTATCTTGAATACAGAAACTACCATGTGGCAAGCAGAACAATGGCGAATAGGTGAATATTTGAACTGAACCATTGAAATATCTTTGAATATATAGTGAATCTGAATGTTGAAGTTACAAAAATACATGTATACGATGTTATTACATAGTAGAAGCTCTGTGTGCATTTGTGTGTGAACATTGGCAAAACGTGGTTATAAAGCCAATTACATATAGGAGAGGGAAATACATATCAACCGGGAATAATACAGAATCCTTTGATACAGGAAGAACTTTAGCATAAATAACTGTTGCAATTGCACACATCTGGAATGCAGCACTTGAATAATTCTATTTTCAGCAACCAACACTCTGCTCCTCCTGGAGGCAGACATTATCTATGCACCTGAAATGATGGGCTTCTAACGCAGAATAATAATAACATTAAAATTGGATTTCCAGAGAGTTATGCAGAGCAAATTGACAATTCATGTATAGCTATCTTTATTATCTTATTTTAATTTTATCTGAGGAGGATTAACTTGAGGATAACCATTATGAGGAGGATTAGCATGAGAATGATTATTATGATGAGGACTGGCATGAGGATGAATATGCTGATGAGGGCTTGCATGAGGATGACCATTATGAGGATGATTGGTATGAGGATGACTAGGATGAGGCGGATTAGCATGAGGATGAATAAAATGAGGAGCATGAGGATGGTCATGATAATGAAGATTAGCATGTATGATTCAGTGTTTGCTTTTTAAAACGGGTGACTGGGACATAACTTCAAGAGAAGTTGGTGAGTTGAACCCTTTGGGCAATTGAACAAAGTTGTCAGTAGTAATGGAAGATAGAGCGGATACGTCTGGGACCATATGGTGACAAGGTGAATTTAACATAAGTTCAATTGAATTGTATGGGTACAAGGAGAATGGTAACGTTAAACTTTAACATGAGATTTGCATCTGTACCTGTACAGTTATTTTTGTTTTAATACCACGGGACTGTATGTGTACAAAAGGAAATGTGATGTTAAAATTATCCACAGATTTAACAGCATGAGACTGTGTAAATACTTGAGAAAATGTAATGTTAAAGGCGTCCATGTGTTTAAAAAACTATGACTGACCAATACCCAGTCATCAACTGACCAGCACGCACACACACCAACTAACAAACGGTTCCTCATTTCGAGAGAGAGAGAGAGAGAGAGAGAGAGAGAGAGATTGGGGTCTTTCTTCAAATTTTAAACGGTCTTTGAGTTGAAGACTTTAGTTGTAAGAGTCAATCACTTTATTACACTAATTATTTTATATCGTTTTGACAGAGGAGTTATGCTTTCTGCTTGGTGTCGATGATCGAAACCTATAGGTGAAAACAGAGCAACTTAGAGTTTGATACATACGATAGCGTTGACTCTTGATGATAGCAGTTTGCTCGAATCTGTTCTTGATGCGTTCGAGACTCAGTTTTTCTTAGAATAAGACATACAAAATCTTCATATAATTATTTTTTCATAATCTTCAGGCTTGCATTTCTTTCACTGCAAGATGTACTATTCTGTTGCGCATTACTCACGCTTTCCCCAGGCCAGAATCGCTTGTTTCTGACAGTCACAATTGTCTTTTCCTCGCTGTAGGTTAGGTCATTCGGGATGCTTGACAGAATCTTCATTACTGGAAGTCACATGGGATACTCGATAGAGTCTTTCACGCTGAAGTCACATGTGATGCTTTATAGAGCCTTTATTGCTGTAGTTCACGTAGGAATTATTTGACAGAGCCTTCCTCGCTGTTTTGTTAAGCAGTTACCGTGGTAATTGTAAACGGAACAAAATTCACAGATTGTTGCGTATAGTATTTTGAAAGAATTTATGGAGATATCCAATTGTGGCATTATTCTACAAGATCAGTGAAGAGTATGTAAGGTTAAAGAGAATGCATAATATAAAGTTGTCAATGAAGCCTCAAACATGTTATATGACTTATCGAACACATATTCGGAACATATGGATGCATTAAGTAACTTAGGAATTATTTTGATGGAGCAAAGATGTCAACTTGACCAATATTGTCAGAAAAAATTCCTAGAAAGACAATATTTAATACTGTGCCAAAAATTAACATTCAGTATTGATACTGAAACAGATGAATACAGTAATGACGATAATGAAACAACAAGTGAATATCCTATGTAGCGAAGATCTCAAAGGAAAACAATTGAGGAAATTTACAAACACTCCAAGAAATTTCTATATGCTATTGGATACAAACGTACATAGCCTGGTCGTATTCGAGTTGTTGTAAGATATCTTATTCAGCTTTTCAAATGATTCTTTATGCCAAAAGGAATGTGACTGGGGTTTTTTTGTGCAATAGTCTGATTTACAAAATCAAACTATCATAAAATCAACATTTAACTTACGTGAAATTGTCATCATCAACTTTGCAGGCGATGCGGATCTATTTGCGAGTAATATCGCTCTCGCCGTAGAAGATTTGCAGAACTTATTATTGTACAAATGCCTGACAACATTTAGCAAGCAGACATAAAATAATTGCCATGACTGAAGCAATTGCAGTGTTTAATCATGGAAGAGTAAAATCTTCCAAACAATTTATTGACGGAATTTGCAATTAGATAACAATTTCCCTTTTATAAACATGGCGACTCTGATTCAGCTAAAGAAAATAGCCCAACAGCGTGGAATACTATACCATGACTATGCAAAAAGCCGATATACTGACATTATAGATGAACCACGTCAGGATGTGAGACAGCTTGGTGAAGCTACAGTACTATTAAATATTCAAATAAATTCCCCCACGAGCCCGGCAAGCCGAAATTGAACGAGTGGTTGAAGATGATGAAGACCATCGTTGCATTGCAGAACAAGAGCCTCGACGCCGTATTACATATTCTATTCCTACTGATCCCGCCGCAAAAGCACGGCACTTTCAAGTACCCTAGTTTCAGTTGCATAAACGTCGCGATGACTTAGAAAATTATCAGGCAATTGTTCCGATTGAATATATGCCAAGTAAAGACGTAATGAAACTTTTTTCAAGGATGGATTCAGGAATCGTATGGACGTTGCACTGCTCAGGCACCTACGGTGTTAAAGCAGAGATTATTTTCTACGTGCATTTGAGTAAGTTACTTATTCATGGTAACGTTGGATTACTGATCACAACTTCGTGGTGTTATAGTCCTCAACTTCTTCTCTTAAACCGCGCAGACACAGAGGCTTATTAACAAAGGCTTTGAAAATATTCTCAAACCGTTGCAAAAAGTACACTAATGTAGGATCTGGATTGACCCTTGATAACTGTATGATAGTTGAAAAGCATATTTCTCCGTTACAGCCTATTTACGGATAGAGATATATTCGAATGCCAGCGTGTATTCAACTGCCGTCAGTGAAAACATGTGAACCAATGTTTTACATGGGCGTTTTGTTGGCGTTGTATCCCGAACGTAATGTTACCGATCAGCCTATAAAATACCAACAGTACATAGGTGAACTAATTTTGGTAACACTGAATTTCCTGCGGTCAAAAACAATTACATAGTGCAAGTATGAAATCTACAGTTGTATTTGCGATTGTCTAAATGAGTGCAAGTAAAGTGCATCAGGTGCTTGGATTTCGCCAACAAGCATGGATATCCCTTCATATCCAGATGAATACAGATTTCCGTATAAAACAAGAACTGTGTTAGAAGAAAGAAATCATTAAGCTTACGAATAAGTCTATACTTGGTATGACTATGGAGAATTTACAAACTTGTCCGCGATAGTGAACAAGATAAGCTCCGACCGCTCATTTCTGACCCGGCATTCGAATCCCGACAAATCTTCGATGGTGGATTTGCTGCCATACATAATAAAAAATCCAAACTCAATCTGACAAAACCTATATATATATTGGTGCATCAGTGCCGGACTTGTCACAACAGCTCATATCAAACCAAGCACGTGAAATTTATCTTGGCATTGGTTGGTAAATTTGCCAAAGGGCTTGTTGGCCAAACATGCTCGAGCAGCCCCATGAGTGACCTTTGCCGCCCTTATAAATTTTTCAACAGCATCTAGTCCTTTCCAATATCCTCGAGGACTGATTTACATTTTGGATAAAGTCCGTTCTGAAACTATTTTTGTTGTTATCAAAACATGTTTGCCTCCAATGAGTGGACTTTGTCCACCACCTAAAAAATCTTGACCTTCAATCCTCCTTTGATGATCCATCTAGCAATTTCTTCTTCGACATATGGTCCCACAATTGTATTCAAGTCATGGATGAGACGCATATCAGACGCTAACGTACACTATTATCGTTTGATGCTTGGTTTGCAAATACTGACTTTTTGACTAAATATGGTACCGATCAGTCTGGCATCAAGACCGTTTAAATCTTTAAAAAAAAGAACAACTCATAATCTATAAAAACCACATTATATCAAGACTGTTTTTACATTAAAAAGCACTAACTATGCAGAATGTTGCGTATTCATATCACCTCTATTAGCAACATTAACAAGTCCAGCCAATCATTCCATGTATGGACAACTTTGGCCGAATGCTTTTTAGCATCCGTGCCATTCAAAGTATGGACAACGCTGACCGACTGCTTTTTAGCATTCGTGCCATTCAATGTATGGACAACTTTGACCGACTGATTTTTAACATCCGTGCTTGGAGGTTTAAAATAAAACGGGAAGAAATTCATATGGATCAACCAGCCATTGTGTAGGACATTATTAAGAAAAAGAGATAACACAATTACTGCGCAAATACGTTATCATAAACTATCCTAATTTAATGCTGAAAGCTCTACGTTGTTTGCTTTGTGTATTTCATCGCTTGATGGAATGGTTTGTTTTTTAAAGATACGTTTGGAGTGGTCACAGTTGGAATTAATAACTGATTCGCCCCTTTTCCTACAAAACAGCACGGGCAGAAATAATAATCTGCAATAAATCATAATGGTATTTATAAATACAATATACACACAATAAAATAACATGGCTCTTTCAAAGTGTTGGTACAAAGCTATTTAGTATACCAACACTGTTGGCATATCAAATTGTGATCCGCCCAATAAACACATACAAATATTGTTTCAATAGTTGGCTATCGCTTTAATACTCTCAAGATAAGTGATGAATTTCTACTGATTAATCAATAAGGACATAAAGAAAATAACGAGAAAAATATTAATAATTCTATTTGAATTAGATATGTAACCCTATTTCATTAAAAACTCTTCTTCTTTCCCTTCTCTCTTCTTTTCTCATGTGTAAGGCTCAAAATACGTGCAAATATGTGGAGCGAGAGAGAAAAAGAATTTGGGTCTGATGAAATCATCGAAACTGAACTTACACCAAGCAACCTACAAGAGCCCAGGTCATGGTAAGGGTATGTGTATTGTGTCATGCGACGATGTCTCTGGACCTATGAATGTTGGAAAAATTTACAGACTAACTGAGGAACGGATATAGAAAGAGAGATGTAATATAAAAAGAATCCTGTAGTCGGTAGCAATGGAAATTAAAGCATAATGATGACTTAGATCAAATGAAAATACATTTAAATGTTTGAATAACCTCTTGCTGGTTCGTCTTTTCTCTTAGTTTATGTTCCTCATTCGTTTCAATACAGTAGCCACAATCAAATGGCTTCATGTTCAGTGTTCAGTAAGTTAACCATGCAATGTCTTTGTAATGCTGTACTTCCTTGATTTAGACCATCCTTCATATTTCAGTCATAAGTGTGTTTTATATTTATTTAAACGATATCGATGAAAATAGAAACACGAAAATAGAAAAAGAAAAAAGAACCAACTTACAAATTTGCAAAGAGGACTATGAATGGCCGAAAGAAAGATAAAGATCCACATTTTGAAGAGGACACACTGAGCAGGGATGTAAAGAGTTCATTCACTCCGTCAATACACAGGTAACAGTAATCAATCTTCAATCCGTTTCAAATGCTAGGATGTATATTTGTGTGTGATATAAATAAATTTCCTTAAAGTCAAGATCCTTCCTATGATATGTTATTTTGGTAATGATGCCGATGTTTCTTTTTTCTTTCCTCTTTGCTTCTCTTTCACTCATTGTATGGGGACATACTGGCTCTGCTCCATGGTTCACGGATTTTGGTCTACATAACATCCAGTATTGGACACAGTATTGGGTCTTTGTAAATAACATTGCTATTTCATGGACTTGGTGCATTCTTATGTTTGGTCGTTTTCGAACGTTTTTGGATTATCCTGTTTATAGATTATTAGAAAAAAACTGCCTAGCCCAAAATGTAATGGAGCTGGAATGAGAAGATTACACATGCAGAATCAATCATAATGCCCTCATCAGACTATGCTACTGATAGGTGGATGTATACAACAGGTGGATGTATACAAAAGGTAAAATGTTTCAAGACAATGTAAGTGTTATTTGCAAGAAAATACTTTTTCATGAGGTTTGTTTAATGCACATTCGGACAACAGCTTTCGGATTAGAAAATAATGTGATCATTGATTTAAATATATTTAACCATTTCTGTAATGCTTCTGTTGCTAAAAGCCAATAGGAAATTTAACAACCAGATAATACGATCTATACTGCCCAATTAAGCTGATTCTGGTAAAATTGTCATATCACACATTGTCCTGTATCTGGTTATAAGTGTTATTATTGTCAAAAACTTATAGTGTAATTATTTATTTTAATAACATGAAATGATAGACATGTGAAAAATTGAACTTCTTTTGTAGTAAACGTTTATTTCGGTAAATGTACATGATTTGTTAAGGTGGCTAAGGTCCGTAAAACATTTATTTTATTAAACTGAATCGCAGGAAAAGAGTATGGTTCCATGCTCGTTAGATCGGCATTCCATTCCATCACATACACCGCATGACGATCTACCTTCTGGAAAACTGGTCGAAGAAAGAGATACGGAGGCAGGGTCACGTTAGAACTTTATTTTACAACATTTTCTCATAGCTCCTTATATAAGCCGTAGACACTGTAAAGTTGTTGCTATATATCCTGAGTCTAAAGAAGCAGTATATTTTTTGCTCTATGCGCAAACCAGGTTTGCAACTTAATGTGAAACTGTATTGGTTAGTCCAAACACATTGAGCTTCTATGTGCTGTATTTTGCATTTTAATTGTTTATTCTTCTTTTAAATATGTTTACTTCCTCCATAACAATTTCGTTTGAATTCTCTTGATTTAACTCCGTCTTTACTTTTTCATAATATTTTTGTTTTTCATTTTCTCCAACATTTAATCTCTGAAGATTTGTAAGATTTTACAAATGATTTTATCTCAAGCATTGATTTGTGCAGTTTAATCTTGATTACACTAGATGTCCGATTAAAGTTCAGAGAAAACAAAATATCTCTGCATATCAACATACTTTGAAAGTTGTACTGGATTTTTCTTCATTAATGTGATATGAAAGATCTTTACAAAGCAGCTGATTTAGGTTACTTTTGTGGTAATTCGTTCATTCAGAAGGCATTGTGGATGTATTGGAAGTGTACATAGTGTAGGTTTTGTCCACTCAAGAAAAGAAAAACAATGTGCAGTTTATTGTGTAGCTTCGCTAAGAGCTGCTATACATCTTTGAACCAAATTTAAAAGAAAGTTATTCGTCCCCGTGGCTGCATCAAAATGTATGCGATTTGCATCACCGTTTAATGTGTTAGCAATCTCATAGACAAACTGATATTCTTTTACATTGAACATGATGTTATGAGATACAACTTGAATCATCTTTAGACTTTGTAATTTTATCTTTTTCACTTTATCATCATTGTCACTTATTACCCCACTTTTACCCTGCTAGATTATTGTTTACGATGTGATGGATTTTATCATGGTTTTTGTTGTTGTTTACCTCTAATATTTTTGGATGTATTTTTCTATTTTTCTCAAAACATACATTCGCTTGCAGTGCATGTTTAATACCTTCATGCTTAATTGCTTTATATCCAATCTGTACATTCAAAACATTTGTTATCTTTCAAAATCTCATAGTTGTCAGGATCCTTAAATCTACTATATAAGAACTTTTTGGTTATCTCTTATGGAGATAAAGATGATGTGTACCTTTGTTACATCATTTATTTAGTAGTAAGGTGTGTTCAGCTGATTCCCAACTGTCAGACAGTTTCTCGTATAGCTGATTCCAAGTTGTC
The DNA here is from genome assembly GCA_016617855.1 of Megalonaias nervosa. NCBI lineage: Eukaryota > Metazoa > Mollusca > Bivalvia > Unionida > Unionidae > Megalonaias > Megalonaias nervosa. The sequence goes on from JAECUM010052506.1 coordinate 22,160, forward strand.
AAACAGTTTATCCGATACAGGTCTCAATGTCCTGTCGATTTTGTAAGCTACATCAAATCACCCAAAATCACCTGCCTAATCTAAAATATTTACTAGGTAAAGTTAGGGACGTTACCCTTTACAAAGATTGTAATGTATTTAGAAATTCAGATTGTTTGATTTATTTTGAATAGAGGCGTTTCAAATGTATCAGCTGAAGAATGGTTCATGCTTTTGATCTCTCTTTCTCTTTGTTTGGTTATGACCGGAGACATACCCATAGATCTTTGATGAGCCTTACTAAAAACCTCAATCAAATTTAGTTAAGTGTCAACCCATTTTCTTGTTTTATTTTGGGTGATGTACTTCTAGATTCTAGTATTTAGAGTTCAGTTAAACCTTTCCACGTTAGTCGCTTTTCTGTCCGAATATGTAGAGAAGCAATACATGCTTTGTCTATTCAGGAAAATGAAAATATTTGTTAGTTCCATATCTTCATGCTGGGTCGTTTCCATCATCAAGCTGTATCTTTTCAGGTTTTCACTCACTGCAGTTCTCTTATATAAGCCTTGTACATATCAACTCCCTTTATTGTTCACAATTTCTGGCCCAAGAGTATTTTCTGAAATTATTTATCACTGTCAAAATATTTGTATTCATTGTTACTTCTGATTATCCACACATATATTCACTTGCTTGTATAAAGTTTTGGTTGATTGCTAACTTAGTCATTCTTTCAATTGCATTGCGTATTTTTTGCTTTAAATACCCTTTAATTTGTTCCAACACTCGATTAATATGTTGTAAAGTTACTCTGCTTTCAGGATTGTAAGAGAAATGTCTTATATACTATTTTTGTCGGACGGTAAAAACAAAATAAAAACATCCAGGATAATGTTACTGGGTGGGACATCATGCTACATGTCTGCAACATGATGCCCCAGTGCTAGACATCACTACAAACTGCCACACAGCAGACATCGTAGCGATATGACTGAAATATTGTTAAAGCTACGTTAAAAATCCAAATCACACACACACAAATCGTTTTAGACGACAACTTACTTATGATGTAGGAATGTCTTCGAGAGATATTATTATTATTATTATTATTATTATTATTATTATTATTAAACTTTACTTAGTTCGGAATTACTATGTGGAAACGTGGAAGGGACAGATCTCTATTATTTTAAAAACACTTCTTTTAAGAGTATGTGGAAGTTTCCATTTCTGTATATTAGTTCAAATTATATCCTCCATTCTGTATATTAATTCAAATTATTAAACCCTCCATTCAGTATATTAGTTCAAATTAAATCTTTGATTCTGAATATTAGTTCAAATTAAATCCTCCATTCAGTATATTAGTTCAAATTAAAAAGACCAACTTTGGAAAAAAACATAACAACTGGTTTTAACATCAAATGTTGAAAGTCAAGACAAGAGTAAACCTTCGACTTTGGCAGTGCCTGGGGAATAAGGATGAGGATATATATATCACATACATTAAAAATAACATGGCTTTAAAGTGTTGGTATAAAGCTAATTGATATACCAATACTATTGGTATATCAAATTGTGATCCGCCCATGGCGCAATAATACGAATATATAAACATTCTTTCAACTGCAGGCATATAGATCAATTATGAATTTCTACTCATTAATCATAAATGAAATATGAAAAAAATGATAAAAAGCATTAATAGTCCCTGTTTTCTAAATGAAATTAAAATTTTACACAATTTCATCGGAATCCTTTATTTTTTCCGTTCCCCTCTCCTTCTCGTGCGTAAGGGAAAAATATGCAAAAATCTGGAGTGAGAGAGAAAAACAAATTGCGCTGGACGAAAACATTAAAACTGAAGTTGCACCAAGTAACCTACAAGAATATGGTTCGTCGTAACCGTATATTTACACTTTCCTAGGGATCTATACAGTGTTCATAATATCAATGATACATAGTTCCAATAGCCTGTCGATACTGTAAGTTAAATTTGTAGGTTACGAGGTACACATAACGCATTTAATGCGCTGATGTTGGTGTTCTTAAATCTCTCTCTCTCTCTCTCTCTCTCTATCTCTCTCTCTCTCTCTCTCTCTCTCTCTCTCTGTGGATTACGAAAATACGAGCGTTGGGGATTTTCGCTTGTGTCATACGACGATGTCTCTGGACCTATGAATGATGGTAAAAGTTAAGTCAAGCCGTCCACAGGAAAAGA
>JAECUM010052509.1:0-23232 GCA_016617855.1 Megalonaias nervosa
TATATAAAGTATATATATATATATATATATATACACACACACACACAAGAAAGTCCATCTGCAGTTAGATTATCTTTCCCTTGATGTGCCTGATGTCAAGATTATATTCCTGTAACAACAAACTCCACCTTAATAATCTTTGATTTTTATTTTTCATCTTGTCGATGAAAGTAAGGGGGTTGTGATCACTAAACACAACAACCAGAGAAGGAGATGAACTAATGTAAACTTCAAAATGCTGTAATGCCAACATTAAAGCCAAACATTCCTTCTCGATTGTTGAGTAATTTCTTTGGTGCTTATTTAATTTCTTAGAGAACTAGCACACTGGATAATCAACACCATTTCTATCTTCTTGAATCAACACTGCTCCAACCCCAACATCACTTGCATCAACAGATAATTTAAAAGATTGGCTGAAAATTGGAGCTGTAAGAGCCAGCGCACTTTTAAGTATGCCTTTAACTTGTCAAAAGCCTCCTGACATTTTTCAGTCCAAAGAAACTTGTTTCTCTTGCTCAACAAGTTTGTCAAGGGTTCAACAATATTAGAAAAAATTGGAACAAAATTTCCGATATTATCTGGCCATACCCCAAAATCGCATCAGCTGCTTTTTACTGACAGGCACGGGGAAATTCAGAGATAGCCTTGACCTTAGCTTCTATAGGTTTAGCGTGTCCATGTCCCACAATATGTCCCAGAAAAGTTACACAAGCATGGCAAAACTCACTTTTACATAAACTGATTGTCAAACTTGCATCAGTGAGTCTATCAAAGAATTTCCGAACTGTAGCTAGATGTTCTTTCCAGGTGTCGTTGTAGATGATGACATCATCAATGTAAGCATCACAATTATCTAAACAAGAGGTAATCATATTCATCAAACGTTGAAAGGTATTTGGGGAACCCTTCATCCCGAACGGCATTATTTTATATTGATAGAGTCAATCTGGAGTTACGAATGCAGAAATTTCCTTTGCTCTTTCCATTAGTGGAATTTGCCAAAGTCCTTTCAGAAGGTCAAATTTGGTGACATCCTTGGCATTTCGAATTTTATCAATTCTTGGTAATGGAAATGAATCTGTTTTAGTCACACTGTTCACCTTCCTATAATCAGTGCAAATACGGAACGTTTCATCTGGTTTCGGAACAAGTATACATGGTAAACTCAGTTTTACTGGTATCTATGAAATCATTCTGCAGTAAATACTGAATTTTCTTTTTCAAATATTCCTGTTGGAGAGGGTTCATCCTGTATGGGTGTTGTTTCACAGGTTTAGAATTCACAATTTCAACGTCATGAAAAATTTTGTTTGTCCTCGTAGGAACATCTGGAAATAAGTGCTCATATTCAAATAATAGCTGTTTAAGTTCATTCTTTTCCTGTTGTTGCAAATGTAAATGTTTCTGGTCCAGATTTTTTATAATATCCGAATTCCGAAAATTTGTCGCTCCAAAATCAATAGTGTCCGATTGAATTCCTTCACTTAAATCCTCCGTGAGTTGGACAGGAACAACTAAATTGACTGCATGATTTACCAAGCTACCTCTTTCAATATACTCTTTTTGCATGTTAATGTGGTAAAGTTGTTTTTGTTTTCGCCTCACAGGAGTATTTATGGTGTAATTTAAATCATTTACTTTCTTTTCAACCGTGTATGCACCACAATACTTGGCCTGAAGAGGATTTTGTGGAATTGGCAAGAGAGCTAGAACTCTATCACCAGACTGAAAACTCCTTTCCTCTGAGTTTGTATCATTTATTAATTTCATTTTTGACTGAGAAGAGTGCAAATTCGCTCTTGCGACCTCACAAGCCTTTGACAACTTATATTTAAAATTAGATACCTAATCAAGAAGATTAAGTTCAGTATCTTCATTAGAAAGAAATTTCTCTTTCAACAACTTCAATGGTCCACGCACAATGTGTCCGAAAACTAGTTCAAATGCACTGAATCCTAAAAATTCTTGAACTGATTCCCTAACAGCAAACAAAAGTAAATGAATGCCTTCATTCCAATATTTACCCGTATCAAAGCAATATGATCGAATCATATTTTTCAAAGTCTGATGAAATCTTTCTAAAGCCCCTTGGCTCTCAGGGTAATAAGCAGAGAATTTGAATTGTTAAATGCCTAATTCATACAATTTTACCCTTGATCCGATTGGACAGATTTGGGAAGGCCAAATTGAGTAAAAAACACTTTATCAAATCTTTTACTATAGTTTTTGTTTTAATATTCCTCAAAGGAATTGCCTCTGGGAATCTTGATGACTCACACATAATGGCCAACAAATATTTGTTGCCTGACTTGGTCTTAGGTAAGAGACCAACACAGTCTACCATAATTTTGCTAAATGGTTCGTCAAATGCAGGAATAGGTTGTAGATGAGCCTTAGGTATCTTCTGATTGGGTTTTCCTACCATTTGACATGTATGATGAGATCTGCAGTATTTACAAACATCACTTTTGATTTTTGGCCAATAAAAGTGAGTCAAGATCTTGTGATAAGTCTTATTAATCCCTAAATGACCAGAGGAGTTTCAAGGGCCAAACTAAGTATTTCCTGTCTGTAAGATTTTGGAACTACAATCTGATAGTTCACTGACCACTCTCACCAGCAGGTACCTCGGGAGGTCTCCATTTTCTCAAAAGAATTCCATTTTTAATGAAATAACAGACAGGTACTACAGTGGTTTCAGTTTCACTAATGGCCCTCTGAAACAAACAGAAGATCTCAGGATCTTTTTCCTGTTCGATGACAAGTGATTGTCGGTTGTCACCCTGATTAGATAAAAGAGAATGAGTAGTTAAAAGAGGATCACTGTGATCAATACCTTTTGATTGATCCAAATTAGGAGTGAAAGTGACCTCATCAAAAGCCTGACCAATACATGTGTCAGCTAAAGGAATATTTTCATTATCAAAATCATTCTCAAGAGCTTTCTTTGCCATAGCTCTAGTAACTGCACAAGCTGGGTATAAATCAGGGATTGTTCTTCAATTCGATTAACTTTCTGATCCAAAGAAGGCTTGACAGTTACAAGTGGATTAACCACAACCTTGTCTCCAGCTAGGTCGTTGCCTAGTAACAAATGAATGCCCTCAACGGGTAAAGAAGACACTACTCCGACTATCACAGGCCCTGAAACTAAGTCTGATGACAAATTTACAGAATAGAGAGGAACATTAATAAATCCGCACTCTACTCCCTGAATGAGAACACTCATTAGAAGAAGACTTCTCAGAAAAAGGCAAGGTGCCTGATCATAAAAGACCCTGAGAAGCTCTTGTATCCCTTAAAATTTTAAAAGGGAATGCATTGGCCCAATCACCCAAGAGTGAAATAGAACCCTTCGACATGCATGGTTCATAATTCTCCATAATTAGATCAAACTGGGGTTTATTAGACCCAACAAATGTATTGCTTTCAATACATGAACGTGACCTTGACCTCTTAGAAATAAGAGCATTTGGGATAGGTCTATCTTGATTCTGATGCTTATATTTCAATTTGAAGCAATCAGAAATAACGTGTCCTTTCTTTTTATAACAGGTACATGTAGGAAGAGACAAGGATTTTGAATCAAGCTTATCAGAAGGTTGATTTTTAAAACGTGTACCAGACTGAGTTTCAGAAGGAGTCGTATTAGGCTGAAATACCTTTTTACCAGTAGACTGCTGAGTGAAAGATTTGCCAACAACAGGAACTTTATGAGTTAAGGAATACTCATCAGCAACAAGATCAGCATTTTCCAAGGTTTCGATCTTATGCTCGTCAAGATAAGTTTTAATGTCGCTATGGACACAGTTCTTGAACTCTTCAAGTAATGCAAGTTGTTCGAGAGTTTTATAATCATGTTCAACTTTCTTGGCTAAGCACCATCTATCAAATAAGTACTCTTTTTCTCTTGCGAATTCTACATGAGTTTGTTCAGCATCTTTTTTATAGTTCCTAAATATGCCTCAGGGCCTAAATCATAACCCTTTAAAATGCATTCCTTAACTATATCATAGTCAGTACTTTGGTGAACTGACATAGAATGGTAAATATCGCTAGCTTTACCAATTAGTACATATTGTAGTAATTGAGTCCAACGTTCCCTTGGCCATTTCAAAATTTCAGCGACTTTTTCAAAACAAGGAAAATATTTGTCTACTTCTTTTTCTCTAAAAGGGGGCACTAACCTGATAATTCTTGTAATATCAAAACTTGAATTTGTAATTGAAGTGGGATCGTGCTTTTCACTTGCCAGCTCTATTTCTTTTAACTTAATTTGAAACTCCCTTTCATCCTTCTGTTTTTCTATCTGTAAGTGCATTTGTTCTTTTTGCAATTGCATTTGTTCTTTCTGTAACTCCAATTGCATTTGTTTTTCTTCCTCCCTCTCCTGTCTCTATCTCTCCTCATTCTCAAATTGCAATTTCATTTGTTTATCATTCTGTCTTTCCTCTTTTTCCAATAGCATTTGTTCTTTTTGTAACTGCATTAATTTTGTTCTTTTTCTTTTCCCGATTGCAGTTGCATTTGTATTTGTTTTTCCTTTTAATCTTTCTGAAGTTCAAGCTTCTTAACTTTAACTCCATTTTGTATTTTAATTTTAATTCCTTTACTTTTATATCAGAATCTGATGCAGATTTTTTGATCGAACCCAAAACACTTTTATCGAAAACATTCTTCTCTACCAAATACTGGATCAAAATGTTTTTTATTTCTTGTTTCGTTAAAGAAGCTTTTGCCTCAGAAAGATCGTATTTTCTGGCAAGTTCAAGCAATGCATCTTTTTTCAAACTATCCAACTGTTCTTGAGTAGGACTAGAAAGAAAAGTCTCCACTTTTGATGACTGACATTGTGAAAAAAAAAGGCTGTTGATTCCACTAAAAATTTCAAACAAAATATGAAATAGTACTTGGGATTTAAAATATTCTGTAAACTAGGGGAATTTAAATTTCAAAAACAATTTTCTGAAATATTTTAGCCAAAATTCATATATCCCAAGGACGAGAACCCCAATTTCCTATTGTTACGTGTAGGCTCGTACAAAAGTAACAAAAGAAAAGAGTGAAGTCAACAAGCTTTGTAAATTTAACAAAATAATTTATTTCCCTAGAAAACAAGGTAAAAATATGGAAAAGTACTTACGGTTTGTGAAAATAATCCAAAAAGTAATCATAGAATTTAAAAATATAAGTCCTATCACTGAAAAGTTCTAATTCAATCCAAGTTCGAATTTCAATGTAGTTCCAAGATGGAAGGCGATGGCGTCCTCTATGACCTGTTTTGGGCTGATGTGTCAACAGTTCCTTGTTGAGTCACCAAGAATATAATTCCGACTTTAGAATTCCAAATAATTTTTAGTAAATGTCTTTGTCCAAGAGATTCGATGAAGAAGAGTATTTTCCAGGGTGAATAAATTATTTTAAATAAACAAAAAACTCAGTTCAAATGGCAACAACAGGAATACCTTTCAGCCTCAAGGTATTATTTACAACTGACTCAGAAACACTGAGATTGAGAATTAAACCCAACTAAAAGACGCCATTGCAGACCCGCGTGATGGGTCACGTGGTCACTCACTACAAGTCAATTATCAGGTAGCCTAGAATAGCCCTAAGATTCATTGATTCCCACACTGGAAATGAATTTTAAAAATTGCTGTTTGCAACAGAGCTAACACGTGGGCTGAACATGACTTTGATAATGACTAATCATTTTCACTTAGCGTTTACGAATTCAGAACCAAGCTCAGGAACTAGATCGGCTAAAAATATAATGTAGCAATATTTTGGCGTTCTAATCAGGCTAAAAGAACTGAACTAAATTTACTGGAAAAAATGTCAAATCCTGTAAAATATTATCCTTACAATAAAATGTAATAAAACAAAAATAAAATAAAAGAAATTTAAAACTAACACACAAATAATTTAATTACATATACGTAACACATACATACATACATACATACATACATACATACATACATACATACATACATACATACATACATACATACATTCAACGTTGGATCAAATTATCGTGGAAAGTGTATGCAAACTAAAGAAATGTTGCTAAATAATTAATCTTAAGTAAAGTTTTTCCATAATAAACTGATATTACAAAACCAGTAGATATTCTAGTCAACTATGAACTGTCAATAAATGATAAAAATTAAATGATTGCCTCTGGTTTATGTCCTATAGCGTTTTCTTTTAGTTCTGGCCAGGAAAACTGTTACGGTCACGAAATACTTAATGTGATTTTACGCGGCAAAATAGTCGCAGCCTCTAGGTTTATTCTTCCATATGTACTTAAAGTCAGTTGACCGGTTAGATTTCTCTTGACAGTTCCATCTATTAATTCATAAATCTTCATCGTGTCTCAGGTAGGCACATAGGGTTTCCACGAGAGTGCGCCAATGCTGCCGGATTGTGGTCTGTCTATTGATGACTTGACATGTGAGGCGGCATGCCTTCATCTCCTTAACCGTCCTTCGACATGGTCCGACTCCTTTCGCGCTTTCGGTCTGGTTCCCAGCTTAAGATTATTCTGAGTAGTGCGTAATGTGGCATTGGAACCACATACACAAGTCATCTCCATCGCATCCTTCACGCTGTTTGTACAAAATGTTCTGCATTTTATCATCTGATGCAGCTCAATTTTGAGGCTTACCCTGGCCAGAAGATTTGAAGGATCATTCGTAGACACTTGTTTCGGATAGTCTCTAATTTGTGAGACTATTCTTATTGTAATCTGTAAGCACTCTGGGCCATATACCAGCACACGGAGGACAATACTGTGAAAGCTCCTTAGCTTTATTTGTGTTCTCTGTTGCTTTGATTTTCGAATGTTCATCTGCATGGTGAAAGACAGGATGGCTTTGCTGACTCTTGAATTGATTTCTCTCTCAATGTCTCTGTCTGTTGCCAAGCTGCTTCCTAGCTAGGCGAAGTCATCCACTTAGTCCATGGGATTGTCGTTGATGATCACGGAATATTATTTAGTTTCTGAGTCATTATCATCAAATTTGTCCTGTTGATGTTAACTTCCAGTCTCAGCTTTTGAGCTGTTCCAATCGGTATGTTTGTCTTTCCTTGAATGTCTTTCTGACTATTTGAGGGCAGGCTGATGTTATTAGCATAGATCGGATCTTCTGAACACGAGGTATTAGTCCATCAGATGCCTCTCCTGTTGCCTGCTATGGACTCTTTCATAAACCAATCTGTGGCACCAGTACAAAGAAATGGTGATAGGAAGGATGTAGTTTGCATGACCCCTGAGGTGATACTAAAACAGGTTATAAAATGGTTATGGCAGCTAACCTGACAATCGAAGTCTCTGTAATGAAACTGTATGACATCCCGCATCTTCTGTAGGGTAATTCGTATGAACGAAGGAGGTTCCAGTAATATTCTCTTAAAGATTGTCAAAAAAATTTTCAAAGTTTATCAACTGCTGTTTATCGTGCTGTTATATTCGGTAGATTGTTCAAGAATCTTTTTGAGGGTGAAAATGTGGTCAGTGCAGTTTTTCCCTTGCTCCATAACCAGATAGTTCCATGCGGGTAACTTTGTCCGTTGCAGCTGATATTCTTGTCAGGAGAATTCGTCCGAATATCTTCTTAGTGAGGGACAGCAGTGTAATCCCTTGCCAATGATTGCGGCCGTTTGACAATAATGCTAGTTTTCCAGTTTTCTGATTTCCCTATCTGCTAGGGAAGACTACAGAGTAGAGTATCTTCGGAATTTCTTTCTTCTTAGCTTTCAGCATCTCCGAGCAGATTCCATAGATGCCGGTTGTATTTCGTTTGTAAAGCCATGATGGCCTCTCTAACTTCGGTTTCCTTGATGTAATCGAGGCTGACGTTAAGAAAGGAAGTAGTTTCTTATAGAAGTTCCATATATACTCATTGTCAGTTATCCTGTTTTGTATTTGTTCGCGGAGTCGTAAGAACGTATTTTTTCCGCAAGCATTGTCTCGAACTCTGTTGTGAGAAGGGCGTTATTTTGTATTGCTACAGTTTAGTAGTTGTAGTGAGACTACATTATGATGCTGCAAGAAGTTCATATTAAATACTCGCATCACGTTCTATAAAATGACATCGAAAACATCTCTGTTCCACGCTCCAAAGAGGATATGAAATCACAGTTGCGTTTTCAGCTTGGTCTCGCCACGTTTTCAGGAGACGATGACGCAGCCATGACCACACATCAAAGGAAAGATATTAGGTCTGTTAAATCGTCTTATCAGAAAAGGACAGCGAGATAATTGTGGAAACCGTAGTCGTGTTCTTAGGAAGCCCAGTTCCTTATGCAACTAATTAAAGCCCACACAAATGATAGCTACTTGTGATATATAAAGCCGTTACACAACACTGAAAGCAGATTTTAATTATGCTAGATACAAAACTAAAAGCGTAGCCCGCAGATGACAACGTGATGTATTATATTTTGAATTTCACATAAAATGCCAGTTTTAGGCAGCAGCTGATAATTATGTTTTCATATATTAATGTTACACAAAACGAATCGATTTTGCAATTGGACAATTAAACCCTACTTATCTATTATGGTCTGGAAAGAACATCCTACCTAGAATCATATGAGCAAGGAGATATTTTTCATCCTGTGCCACAACTATCTAACACAATCCGAATAATAACATCAATATATGCATTTCTTGAATTGGCACTAATCAAACGGATATGGCAGAACATAAATATGCTCGGGTGTATTATCATGGCCTGATTCCAAAAGATTTTGTAATTGACCATATGAGAGACAACAAGCAGACAATAGACTATAAACCTTGGAGCTTGTTAAGCAACAGGAAAATTGTATTAGTACTAATAAAGGATATGCTTTCAAATTTAAAAATCCACTCTCAATAGAGGAGACGAATTTGGAAACAAAGGAGCAAGAAAGTTTTCCCTTAATGACCAAGGCTTGAAAATCGCAGTTCAGTATATTATTGTTGCGCAGGCACAAGAAATACAGCCTTCTCGATTATTAAAATCGCGCTCTATACTTGTATTGTTGCCTAAGACAAATGTTCTTTCCAATAATACTTATTACATTTTTGGCTTTGTTTAGATCAAGTTCAAATCAGCAAACAAACATAAGGCGGAATGTTACATTATTTTGTGTTATAGTCCCCCTTGGCAAATGTGCTGAAACCATCATGTAAGGTAGAGTTAGACAGTACAATTTTATTTCGCATCTTTATCTTAATGATGCGGTGGTTTGATCTGAAAGGATTCATTTTGACAGTTTCTCTCCAGCAAGCGGTGACAAATAATCCGCGGTGAGATAACATTCTTGACAATATTTTCGTTTTACCTTTGGCACGTTTTCCGCAACATCAGCAAGTATATATTATTCTTAGTGCTAGGAAATTTCCAATCTTTGCCATATGTTCTTTTTTTAACTTGCCCAATTGTCCAATATTTGTCTGTTTCTAGCGTCATAGTACTTGATAAGCGGATTGGGATTTTTTAGGAGGACAACTTTAAAAAATCAAACTTGTTCCACATCGCAAACAAGTCATCGAGAACATTTTATGTCCAAATAGCACAATACAGCGAGTTCATGTTAATAAGTAACAGCTGGGGTTGGACGCCATATTTCTTCGTGCTGCAGAATACGGACTCTGCATTGTGCCATCTATCATCATACTTTATGTTGCTAGAAGATAGTCGTTATGTGCCTCATGAATTTAGAAGGATATTCCAAGTCCATCTCAAGAATGTAACCACTAAGTCATGTATTTCCTGTAAAATGTTTTGGATTAATCCAAGCAAACTCGTCCACAGGAAACTTCTCAGATGGTGCCCAGCCAATCAAAATATTGGCATCAAAATACGTAATATATTGATTCTTGCGTTTTGTCGCGGCCTGAAAAATATTTGTACATGTCTACATTATATATTTCGATAACAGTGAGCAACTCCAGGGTAAATTTTGTCAGCTTGAGAGCAGCATCCCTTTACAGCTCATGCAGAAGGAACACTACCAAGTAGGATCTAGAGTGTAGTAGGACATGCAGAGGTAACTAAAGGAATTCAACACGTCGGCAAGCGGCGGATTTTAATTACTCATCTAAATGTTTGATACCAAACCCATTCCAGATGATGTTAGCATGCGTGTAGTCATTATCAGAACTGAGCAGTCGAACCTGGTATCTTGTTGTTGCTGGCAGTTCGGTCTCATAATATTTTTGCAATATACTGGTATGAAGATCATCCTTTACACGTTATCTGAGCGACCGTGTCTTAAGCAAATTTGTCTGCAGTGTATGAGAATGATTTTATATATTTTTCTCAGCATTTTAGATTAAGTGTTCATGATCGGCAGGCCATAAAGAAAACGCAATTCGCCCAGAATGAATTATATATATATATATATATATATATATATATATATATATATATATATATATATATATATATATATATATATATATATATATATATATATATATATATATACCATATATATATATATATATATATATATATATTACAGTTATTTTGTTATTCCTGGCATTGAGGCAAACATACATAGGGTCATAACGTGAATAATAATGTGAATCAGATACATTTATAAAAGTAATGAAAACGACATTGAACTCATTAAAAATACCATATCCATTAGTATCATTATTCATTTGTTTCTTAATTAGTTGAATCTATAACTTCAAATTATGGTCTGTAATCTGGATCGATAGACCTAATCATTAGGCTACTGGAGCAGTATTATACGGATTAATAAAACTGATTGCAGCGGTTTTCAAAGAAATATTTACGTTGTTGCAACGTTTGGTGAACTTTCTGGAGTTGATGTTAAACGTCATGATATAATGTTCATAAAACCCATTTGAAACGTTAAAAATGTATTGTGTTTGTAGGAAACATATGCTCCTGTACTGTCAAATATGTTCAAATCTACAACTAAACATCACAAAAATAACGAGCGTATATCCTCTACCCACAAAGAACTTAGTCCCAAAATGTTCTAAAATAAATAAAAGTTTCAAAACGTGTTATTATAATCTATAAAACATTTAAATGCATAACAGCATGCGTACCATGCTTATCTGGTCGGCCTCAAATGGTTTGTACATAATTGTATGGAACAAACTTTTTCAAAAAATTTATTTAAAATGTTATCAAGTCGGTAATCCTTTGATATGTTTTGCTGGAAACTCGATCATAAAAATCTCTACTCATAGTCTTCACTATTCGAATGATCTTTTACAATTTCGCTACATATTCTAGGTTATTCTTGCATCTAGGCGAGTCTTTAATGTGAAGTTTTACGGTTTTCTAAGCAGTTAAAAGTCTGGGTGGAATGTGAACTGTTGCTTGTCCATGATATTTTGAAGATATGCTGTTTTGACAAGAATATGCACATTCTAGACTGATATCAAAGCCTCAGTCCTTCAAAACACCGACTTAAATTATGAGAAGAAAATTAAAAATAACTATGATTTTATAAAATAAATTCGATAATCTTTCCCAGCTTTATATGAAATCGCTCCTTTATTTTGAGGCAAATTTGAACGTCATTTTACAAGTTCAAAAACTTCCTAGTCAACTTCGAGAAGGATTAAAAAAAAAGATGAAAAACAATGCCTGTGAGGAAGGAACTTTAGGTTTGGTGGGGTCTGATAGAGATAGGTATTTCTACCGAACAATTGATTGGTATTTCAGTGACGTGGAAAAATGGCAAAGGTCATTTTTTATCACTGGCATACCTGTCCAAGATGTTTTTTCTTAGTATATGAATCAAATCAGATAAAAAGTTACGCGAAACAATTGGGGAGATCTGAATCTGCCAAAGCAACATTTTCTTCCTGTTCTCCACTTTTAGCAATATTTTTCTCTGTACACTTCAGAATGGTTCACTTCGCTGACTCGGAATACCTCCGCACCCTGCTGTCTGTGGTGCTGGTACATAAGGGAATCACAGTTTTCATTCGGAATATCTTTGGAACGTATTCAAATTACATGGATCTACTGGTATTGATAGAATGTTTAGGATTTATGGAATGATTTGACCATTATCTATCTAAACTTTGTAAGGAAGGAAATGACTTTCCCAAAGTCTGGCATTAACCAGTCTTTGAAATAATCAAGTTATTAGGTTTCAATGATGTTCAAATATTCAGTTAAGAATTTAAGAGTGCGACCTCTTAATTCAGTCGCGGATGTTGATTATAATCCTTTTCCTTTCCGGGAGTGCTCCAGAACTACTAATGTGATAACATTCGACAAATTCCGTTAGTGGCTAAGCAAATAACAACAACATTCGTACATTTCGGATAAATTGATTCGAGAGGGAAAGAGCGTATCTGAGACTATAAAGCATGTATTTGATAAAGAAAAGAATCGAGTGAATAGTGGTGGTCAACTTAAGCGCTGAATAATTTGACACAGATATTAAGAATATAATGTACGTCAATTACTCCTTTTGAAGAAAAATATTCGTAAATACTAGGCCGAGTACTGCATAATATCAAAAGCCGATCAACATCGAATTAACTCGTACGCATTTGTGTGTATGTGTGTGATTTGCATTTTAACATAGCTTTAAAAATTTCTCAGTCATAACGTTATGATGTATGCAGTGTGTCAGTTTATAGTGATGTCTATTACTGGAGCATCATGCCGCAGACATGTAGCATCATGTCCCACCCAGTCACATTATCCTGATACCAGACCGACCAGTCCTAACATTAACATCTTGATGCTGAGGGCCTAGCGAGGCAGCTATTTGTACCATTTTTGTAAGTCTTGGATATGACTCCGCCGAACGTTGAACCCGCGACCTTCCGCATCTGAGGCGGACGCTCAAACCACTAGGCCACTTAATCGGTCTCATACGCATGTGAAAAATGGACGGGTTTCTCAGTTTGAGGACGAAATTTCTTGGTTCATAATGTGATGAAACGTGATATTGTCAAGTTTCAATGGAATCCAACGACATTTAGAAGCAACATCTTTCTTGGTGGATGAAGAACTCATGGAAGAAACACCGACCCAGGGGAGAATACATGCAAGATTTCTCACATATACACGTTGGTCAAGCCGACAGCGGTGACATTTGTGTGACCTGTAAATACGCGCTGATTAGACCACCGAGCCACCCGTGCGGACAGGAAGGGAGTTTAGGTTAGTAGGGTCTAATCTGCGATTTGAGAATATACTAGACAGAATATCTTAGATCTGTATACCGACAAGAAAATGTTTTGGCATTTCAATGACGTTGACATAATGGTAAGGGCCAATTTTCCAGGTGGCATAACGATATATGATATTTTGTTTGGTAATTATTGAATTGTATCCGATGTAACAAAATCTTACAGATTCGGGTAGATTTGAACACGCCAAACCACCACTCTCTTCCTGTCAGTTACTTTTAGCAATATTTAATTTCCTCCTCCTTGTCGGTGACTTAGAATACCTTTTTCATGCTGCTTGTGCGTATATTGGTGTGTATACATACACACCAATATACGCACAAGCAGCATGACAAAGGGGGCTTGCAATAAATATAAGCAACTCTTTTCTACATTTAATAATTTGAACGATTAAACATAACAGACAAATATGGAACTAAAACAGAACATTTCCTTTCATTCTTTATTATACGCTCTCGTAGCCACCGACTTTTACTAATGAACAAAAATGTATGCACCGTCTTATTTTAAAATCATCTATGATCAAGAAATACACCAGTTGTTGATTTCTGGCGATTCTATCGGGATCTTGGCAAGCATATTAGTCCTGAATATAATCAACCACGCTTAACGTAAATATATACATTATTTATATGATGGTAAAACAAAGAGCCAGTCTTTCACATATTAACTTTGAACGTAATAAATCATGTATGCAAATGAAGACAGCTTTTTGATGTATCATGTCCGGATATCAGGTTAAAACTGGCTTTTTATCCATAATGTATATAGTCCACGCTGAGAGGTGCCATAACGAAGGACAAGATCTTTGGGTTTTCAATGGTCGATTTTCCGTATTACAAGCGTCATGGACAAGAATTAAATACATATGTACCGATGAGCGATGAACTCATTTATTTGTATGAGTTTCGTCTGAATATGATTTGGGGTCAATATCGACCCTTATGATATCTTGTTCTTCAACAACATCAAGTTATGCTACACTCTCGCAGTAACGTTTCCATTGGGGGCACCAAGTGTTTGTAATAATAACATCATAGGCATTACTGTACACAACATCTGCTCCTTTAGTTCACTGCACTTCAATATTTTCCATAGTACCTTTTGTGCGTTCACGTGTTTTGAAACATTAAAATGAAATATAGGAAACAAGCAGGTAATTATTTCCAAAGATATCTTAGTTCTTGTATCTACCTAATGATAGTTTTTCATAGCTTCCTGAAGCTCTGAAAAAATGTTTAATTGATGCAGTAAAATGGCATTCGAATTCTCGCTCGGGATAATGTCCGCTGTAGACTCTTGGCAGCAATTCCAACCTGTGTTGCCAATATCTAGCGGCTCCTTTAATGATTAATATCTGGTTTGGTAAGTTGAAATGTAGCAAAAATATGTTGTACAATTCGCTGGCAGGCAGGACATCTATTCTCCAGTTCGAAGATGACTACGTTGGCAAATCTTATTCTTTTGTACAAGCACATTTGGTCGATGTAAGGTTCCTGGTACATGGATATATCAGGTTGTCTAATTCTAGCGAGTGTTAAACTGAGGGCTTCCTTGGCATCCAGTAAGATAGCTTACCAAGAATAAACCGTCCGTCCTCGACACCGGCTGGACTATTCATACCAGTCATAGAATCAGCTCGTTCCATAATCATTTTGTGCTTGATGCCACGGAATACTGTAAAAAATATCACGACATAATCTAAATATAGAACTCAGAGGCAACTTCATGGTATTTTATTATGACTGTCAGCGAAAACGCGCCAGATGACGCCGCCGATATTTGTATCCAGGATTTTCTGGATTGATGAAAGCATTATGTATGGCAATACGAATTTGCGCCTCATTTGGACCAGCCATAACAGAAATAGCATCAGGAAGGAGTTCGTCTCGATGTTTGAACTTATGCTAGTGTGGTCTCTCATAGGAATTAAATTCACAATTCTGCTAGCAGCAGGCAGATAGTTGCTAATGTCATCGACTGCCTGATTATTGATGTGATGTCGCGCCGTTTAAAATACTATCCGGTAATTATTTGTCAAAGCTACATTCGTATTTGCTGGTAAATCAGCAGGTGGAGCAGCAGTACTTTGCAAGTATCTTCTGACGTCAAGGAAAGCTTTATGAGGTAGCCACTATCTTCATCTCCCGTATCAATAATTATTGTATCTGCTTTATTCATTTGATGCGAATCAGAGATATATCTGGACACCAAGATTATACCACTATGCAAGACAAAAAATTTGTTTTAGACTAGAACCCATCATTACAATTGACAAATTAGGCAATCATGTTGGCATTATTCTTACACCAAGCTGATTCATACTTTCTCGACCATGCATCGGTATATTTGTGGCTGCAGTAGTCATTACGTGCTCAGCTTCTTTATTATACGCGATTTCTCAAATAGCCTTTTTGACTTCAGTTGGCGAAGGTTTATGCTTTTCCACGATATTTTTAGCTGCCGTACTTCCTGCTGATCATGCGGCGCCCTTTAAAGACTCGAGACCAGAAGACCAATTTTTCCTTCTATGCCTGCCAAAATAGCAGCTATCCTGCCAAACAAAGAATCTCTACCACGATTGTCTAAGCCAGGAAATTAAACAACGCAATCGGTTTTTCGTCCAATATATTTTGGAAACTAAGAGTGATTTGGATATGGTGAATTGCAGGGCTTATTGCGTGACAATGAAAACTTTTCCTTGATTTTGTTCATATTGTCTCTGTCCAATTTTATAACGTCAAATACATGAATGAATCGTAATCACCATCAAGTTCTTTTACTGGAGTTATTGTATATAGCTCGAATATTTTAAAAGTATTCGACCGACATTTACCAGAAGCATCATGGATGCTCACTACCACATAAAAATCACTAATGGTTTTGAATTTATCTTGGCTGCATATAAATAATGACTGGTTAAGTCCATTATTTAGCAACATATTGAGAGGCAACTTTGTTCTGCCATGACCAGATGGACCTACTATGAGCAATCGACAATCATGAAAAAAAAATTGCGTCTTGTTTGTCTGACGTCATCTGAATAAAAAACATTATGATGTGTATATTGATAAGCAGTCTATATATAGGGTCATTATACAGCTTAGAACACCCTCATTAGTGGTGGCATCGCCGTCACGAGTACGTAATCAACAATTCATGATGCTCGGATCAGGTGACACCATGACAGGGCCGCTCAGTATGTCGTATCAAAAGATAACGAACTCGTCTTAGCCGACAAATTGTATTAATGATGATGAAAAATAATATGCGGAAAATATTGTAGTGCAAAGGTTTTCATGAAATAATTTTTCTCAAAGACGCGTACTTTCTGCAGGACACAATATCGCGTCAGGTATCATTGGTCATCAAATGATAATGTCTCCACCATGTGTGTTGCCTCGAACTGGCGGAACAATGGCTAGCGATATCTACATGGAGAATAGAATTATTGAGAACTTGTTCATGTCTGTTGATGATAAAGAGGTGATAAATAAGAAATATGTTGACGATTCATTTCTGATCAAGTTTATTGTGCCAGAGCGACGAAAGGGTCTACAAGGTTTGGTGTTAAAGCGGGAAGAAATAATGGTATTTCAAAGACATTTCGATATACTTCTATTACACGTTAGAGTTACTATCGGTTTCAGATGAGTAGATGAAAGCTACGAGTAACGGTATTTGAGTACAGGGCTCTGGCATGGCGTCAGAAGTTCCCATATAAATGGGAAAGTAGTAAACTTCAGGCCCAGCGACTCCAACAAGCACGTGGCCCAAAAAAACTTTATGCAAACACAAAATTTAGTTCTAGAAGCCACATATTAGTCAATAATCCAGCTGCAACAAACAGATGCACCGGAGTAAGGTCAGAGCTAGCTGAAGGCAAATCAATGTTATCGTTTGGATGATATCTCTGTGGTACCTCGTAGAGTGTTGATGTGCCAACAGTCTTAAGTTGAATCACAGTAATATAATTCCAGGTTTGAATTCACTATAAATTCCGGTGAATGTCTCTGTCCAAGAATTTGATCAGGGCAATTTTGTATTTCCAGCGAAAATAATCACTTGAATTAATTAATTTGGAAGAAAATATATTCCAGCCCGAAATAATACTGGACAAAACATATAATACAACTTGATTGTGCTGGAACTTAAAGCACAAATGAAAAATCCTCTCTGTTACAAAATTAGATAGTTCTCTACGTGACCTCAGGTCACAATTAGCATTTTCTAAACTAAATATTTCTTAATGGACAATAATCTTCTAAAATGATCTTGACGTTTACAAAATAAAAAATATTAGTGATTATTAGAAACCAGAACCTTGACTATATCAAATACATTGAGGAAATTTTAAAACCTAGACCTAAACCCACTAAACATATTTACTTTTATTAATAATAATTCTGATTTTACACCCATGAACATAGAGAATACTTTAGCTATCTATCACTTGTTTATAGCATAAAATAAAAACGTCAGTTCAGATCAAGCTGAAAATTAACTGAATTTTGGACAAGATCAAGTCCAACATACAATGTTACATTACAATAGCATGTAATGTTATACAAAAATTTCAGCAACAAAAAAACCCTAACAAACAATATAAATTAAATATACATAACTTTAGGCTGTTCTTAGCTTTTGCATTGCCACAAATCCATGCTCTCAGTGACTTTCAAATATTCACGACGATGATACTTTGTATACAACATAACATATGATGTAAGAATTTGTGAGGACTGCGCACGAACTTAATAAGCCGTTGTTTGAGGAGGCACATACAATATCAATGTTATTGCTGCAGGTCTCCAGCACGGTAGAATATTATAGGTAGAGGACAAAGAAGCGCGTGCAGCATATGACGACAAAATAAAAAAGTATACTAAGCAGGAGCTTTGAAAGCGTAGGCGACTGTGGTGCAGAACTATTTGGTCACGCTTATTATCGGACATTTGATGTGACACCATATGAAGATTTTCATCGGAAAAGGCAAACACTGATCATGGACAATATGGCTATCGCAAACATAGATGTAACGGAAATGAGCTGCAGGCCGCTTTCAGCTTTGTTTAAACAGACGATGACGGTCGGATTAGTAGGCTTAAGGAACGGACATCAGCGACAAGAGAAATGCCATTCAAAACGGCATCGTGATCTGATAAAGAACTATTAAAACATCATGAGACGCATTTGACGCAGGTGCACTATAACTATCTCAGATCAAAGGTAGGTATATATATATAGAGTTATATATATATATATATATATATATATATATATATATATATATATATATATATATATATATATATATATATAGTAGTATATATATATATATATATATATATATATATATATATATATATATATATATTCAAATATCATTAAAAATTAGATATCGAATATCGACCGCAGCCACATCTTGAAGCAGAGCTTCGATAAAAGACAGTAGAGTCGTACTGTCATTTATCAGGTGCATTGAAAAGCACGAGTACGATGTAACTATACTTGCTGATTGAACAGTCCGTGTTGACTCGCTATAGTGTCATTAAAACATAGTCGTGCTGTAATCGACTTACTTAGCTGGAGTAAAATACCCGAGGGAAACTTTGCAAATGCAGCAGTAGCTAGTAAGCAAAGCACAACAAACATGATGTTACAAAGCATGTTTTACCACAGGGGGTTACTCATAAAAAGAGATTTACCCCATTTGTATAAGATAATGCAAAGTAAATTAGAGGAGTGATTTCTTCCAACGCCAGAGTTTGATCAGCCACCACAGACTGAGACTGATCCCAATGTAAAGGGTAGAAGCGTTTCTTAATATCAGTATTATGACAACGTGGAAAAGTAGAATCCGATCCCAAAACGTAAACATGATTTTCACAAGAAAAGAGTGGAAGATTGACTTGAAACCACATCTTTCATGACTTTTGTAATGAGTAGAGGTGACTGTAATTAGCTAGAGCTTATAAAAGAGCACCGATAGGAACTAGAACGATATCTAGACTATCTTGATATTATACATATCATACGTATTAAACGTAAATTAGCTCCTCTGTGATGCTAAAGATCTATACGGAGTATAGGGAGAACGCAAAGATAATGAAATACAACCATAAGACGAAATGCAACCAGAGAGTAAAGAAATGATTGTCTAAAATATATAAGTTTAATGATATCATATTAGTAGCCATCTTGAAAAAGAACTGCGCGAGGAACTTATCGTATATGATCGATGCTATCATAAATGAGCTGACTATTATCAGAAACAGCTATACTTTTTCATGTCTTTATTAGGGAGTAGCATAGGTAAAGTGGGGTAGTGGACAATTCCAGTATGCTTTACCATTGGTTTTTTCCAGGTTTGTAGAATGACAAATTTTGCAGACAAAATTTCTTTCTTAATATGTGGTCTCATGATGATTGACTGTGATCTCAGATTATACAGAAAACCTCAGAGGAGACGTGGAAAGGCATGATGTAGTTTCATAGCCCTCTTTACTATTACTACTCATAGCTACGTGATAGAACTTGCGTTCGTGACCAACGCGGGAGTATATTTGCTTGACAAATAGTTCCTTTGTGCACTCACATAAAAATAAATCGCTCTTTAGCCAAAACGCGTCATGTTGAGTTATAAAAGACGCCCCTCAAAAATGCTGTATGAATTTTAAAACATGTATCTGGAGAACTTGCACGGCGAAAACTGTGATGAATGTACGATGAAGCTTGACATGTCATTTTAAGATATCGTGCGAGAAAACTTTAAGTTGCTGCTGTTAACTATGTCGTCGCGAATGGTCATTGACTACTTTGAAGACTGTGACACACCCAGTGAAGACAGTAAAGACAACGAAGACAGTAGAGACGGCGAAGATGAAAAGATCTTCACGATCACCGTCAAGAATAAATTATTCAGAAGGATGCCTTGAACTTATCATATACGTAAATGCCAACAGCATGTGTACGTATGTATGAGAGGCAGATGTAATGTCAGGAGTTTTATAAGAAAACGATTCACATGTAATTGCACAGAAACTATCCGTAAGGGTGCAAATTTCTGTCGATCTATGAAGAACACATTAAGTTGGGCAGGTGAACGATTAATTGGATTTATGGGGACCGGCGCGTATTCAAATCGCCATAATGCACTGATTGGTAATGCCTCTGTCATGACAGCAGTGATTCTTAATTAATCCTTCGTTTATTTAAATGAAAGGGATAGGGTTAACTTCCGATCTGTATCGAAATTGTCAGTTTTGAAGTTTCCAGGAATCAGTATTTGGTAATCTGAGGTTGTCAGGCGGACTATATTTTTAGCGCCTAGTTAAGTTTTGAGAGATATTTAATTTGGATTGGTTACACTGAATAAGGGGGCGTGATTCCATATGAAAACTCTTAGTTTTAATGTGCCGCCGCAAAGGTCCTGGTCAGTCGACACTTTTTTCTGCAAGAGAAAACAAATGTAGAAGACTCCGGGTCGAACTTAGACGAAATTCACTCGTAATTAATCATCCAAGGGATCGGATGTCTGGAAAAATCGACGAACACAATTCTGGCGGGAAAACTTGAAAATACAAGGGATTTTGCGTCAGTCTCACGTAAATCATTGATATCAATATGACGATTTGTTTGATTTATTTGCTTATATTTGCATGAATATATTTGGTTTGATTCGTAGATCAATTTTCTTGATATGAATACAACTGTGTGAGTTCATCTATATGAATCCGTACAACGATATTCTTTATATAAGTTGATGAATCGTTTGAATGTATAGTCTCGATTGTTATAGGTA
Source organism: Megalonaias nervosa (assembly GCA_016617855.1). Lineage (NCBI taxonomy): Eukaryota > Metazoa > Mollusca > Bivalvia > Unionida > Unionidae > Megalonaias > Megalonaias nervosa. The sequence goes on from JAECUM010052509.1 coordinate 21,006, forward strand.
AATATGTATCTAGAATTTCATGCCTTACATAGTTGATATGAGTTACTGGAGTCCGCAGAAATTCTCGGACTTAGATGATTTCACGTATGATAAAGACTTGAGTGCGTATTGACTGAAATTAACGTTGTTAAACCATGTAGTAAGATTTCATATATGCTAGAGACTTGAATGTGTTTATTCGCTATAAATACCGTAGTTGAGCCATGTAAGGAATTTCATTCATTCGTTTGTGTAATTGAGACGAGACCGGAACTGATGTCTCGGTGTGATGTTAATGCGAGCCAGGGTTGAAATAGCCATTAGGAAGTACATTAATCTTAGGAAACTAGCTTTGTTATGGTCTGCAATGTTTAGCTTGACCAGATGGCCGTTGGTATCTGTTTGAATTAACGAGAGGGGAGTATGATCTATTCCCAGTAGGATACCTGACAGAATATTTAGATTGCTACTTTGTTTACTTTTGGAAGGTGAGATAGCTCCACGTGACGTATTCACCGACGTATCCACGTGACGTATTCACCGACGTATCTCCGTGACGTATACACGAATCTACCTGTTGAAGTATCTACGCATCACGTACTTACATGACCAACTAACCACACAAAGTTCGAGGGCCCAAAGCGGCGAGACACTAGAGAGTTGGAGAAGGGAAAAGTGGAAAGGACCCAGAAGAACAGGCACAGGAAGTTAAAGAACAGTCGCAGTGAATTCGGACTGAACCAGAACAATCAGATTATGAATCTGTACAAGGCATTGACTTCGATCTTTCACTCGATTCGATGATGAACTAATTTTATCACTTAAAACATATCGGCTATTTGTATAAGTATATTTGTGTTTGAAATTCGTTGAATGATTTGTTTCAAAAAGAAGTGTATCTTCCTAATGTAATGTACATGTCTTTACATGTACGTGGGCTCGTGTCATTCTGTTTTGTATATCTGCTCAGATCTCTATATATTCCACCTATAAGTTTCACACTTTATATTGATATTTACTCGATCCGGGCAATTACACCGTCGGCGATCACCCTCTAGATAACGATAGCCAAAATCCACTACAACCCACCCCCAACAAAGCTGGGAGAGTTTGTGGCACTATGGAGTCAATGTGCAGGCAATGCAAGATGGTGTAATGCATTATACTGGTCAGCGTAAAGTGATTTGGCTAAAAGTAAACTTGAAGAAAATTGTATGTAAGTAGGAAAGGCTGTTTGATAGTAATCCACCGTTGCTGCTGCCGCCTGGTCAAAATGTTTGTTTACTAGTCATTGCCACGAGTTTGGAAAGTACCATCATGGACGAAACGCTATATGATTTTAAAACATGTATTTGGAGAACCTGCACGACGAAACCTGCGATGACTGAACTATGAAGCTTGAAATGTCAATGCATGATGTCGTGCGAGAAAACTTTAAGTCGCTGACGTGAACTGTGTCGTCGCGAGTGGCCATTGACTACTTCGAAGACAGTGTCACACTCAGGGAAGACAGTGGAATATTTAAAGAGGAAAACAAAGATAGTGGAGACTTCGAAGATGACACGATCTTCACGATCACCGTCTGGAATAAATTGTACTTCATGGATGAAAAGGATTTTACGAAGAATGGTCAAACGATTAAATAATATACATTGCGGTATGCTTCACAACCCTATATGATGCTTGAGGTCAGCATACACCTGAAGTTGTGCACACCATCAATCGATAACATAGATGATTACTTCCATTAAAAATAAATTTCCTGAATCCATCTCTGTCTCTGTCTCTGTCTCTGTCTGTCTGTCTGTCTGCCTGCCTCTCTCTCTCTCTCTCTCTCTCTCTCTCTCTCTCTCTCTCTCTCTCTCTCTCTCTCTATATATATATATATATATATATATATATATATATATATATATATATACAGATACACAAATACATTTCAACTTGTTGCGGATGCTGGAAAATATTTTTTAGTTGAAATAAACTAGTTGAAACATAATAAATTTAAAGGTTTAATTCCTGTAGAAACAGCCATCTCAAGTTTTGCAAACACAACGGTTTTTCTGTTTTATTTGTTTGTCTTGTCTACGTTTTGTATTTGCCTCTGAAAAAGACTCATTAAGAGTCGAAAGCCTTCAGGCTAGTCAGATACTAGTTTTCCACTGTTGTTTGTCAGTTAATTGCATTTATCTTAATCAATCCCTGACACACGTGATCCCTTGCTGGATCCGGTGCACTTGAAAGGACT
>JAECUM010052511.1:0-11998 GCA_016617855.1 Megalonaias nervosa
GATTTTGGGGTTTGATATATCGGACTAGCTGTACACGTGTTTCTTTATTCAACTTCAGACGAGAAATGTTTAAACAATGGCTTCCTCCATGAACAACGAAAAATCCTAGCTGATGAGCTCGCGACGATTGTAATCGGGGATTTCAGGTTGCTTGTGTTTCGCAGTGAACGAACTTTTAATGATTGCGTCCAGTTTTTATGGACGCCACTTTGCAATGTGTAATTGATGACATCGATGTTTAAATATTACAGGTATGTGATTCATATGTGTTTACACTCAAACGAAGTCACAGTGAACGTCAATAATATATGACATGCTTACAATATGTAACAGTTGTTAGTAATACAATTATAGGACTGCGCTATATTGTGCCTAATTGCAACCTCCCTAAGGATCAGCATTGCGATTAGTACCGTTATATCCGATCGAAACATCCTAATTCGGACGTCAATAATGTAAAATTGGAACTGCCTTCAAGCCTATTGTTAGTTCGATAAATCAAACCCCTAAATCTTCCATCAGTATCACCACCGATTTTGGCGTCTGATTTATCGGACTAGCTAATGGTTGACAAGTAGTATCATTATAAGGCTTTGGAATTTTGATACCGATATATGTCACCGCCTTCTATATTTCAGGATCATGAAAGTACCATTGAATCACACGCGAGTACAAGATTTCAACGAAGCTGGAGTAAGTCTCTCCACCCCCACCCATAAGGTACCACAGTCAGGACAATACATTAACGCTAGCAGTAAATATTATTGACTGGGACAATACTTCATATAATTTATTTTGCAGAGATTCCTATATGCGTAACACCAAAACACTACAGGAATAGGATTATTGATCATGACTATACTGTATATAAAACATTCTGCTGGTATTGTTTTCTTTGACTGAGAATATTTTATATTCATTTTGGCTATATTTCTATACAATATATTCTGCAAAGATTGTTTGAGAACATCTTAGCTTACTATATTTTGTAGGGATCATGTGAAAGAAAATTACCGCGGTATACGAATGTAATGGCAAAAACGTCACAGATTGATGTGTATAGTAATTTGAAAGGATTTATAAGTTTATCTAATGCTGGAATTATATTGACCGAACAATGAAGTGTTTTGTAAAATCACAGAAAAGACTAAATCGCTATTTTGCTCTGATGCGTCATATAGATTTGTCAAAGAGTCTAAAAGATTTTTCAGATACGTACCCGGTACATCTTGATAAATTAATCGGCTTAGGAATTATACTAGAAATTTGAACAATAGCGACGTATTCATGGTTAAGTATAAAAAGAAACCAGGTAAGTTATTGTATGATATTGTGCAAGAAACTTTAAAGTCGCTGACTTTAAATGCCTTCAGAATTATAACATATGGAAACACCAGAGACACTTTTATGTAAGTATGATGCGTATTTACAAATTGCCGAGTCTAAGTGATGGATGCAATGTCAGAAGTTTTATGGATTCACATGCAAAGACACAGAAACAATGGAGTCACTATGCAAACAGCGCAACAGGTTTGAAATCATCGGATGTCATTGTATAAGTGGTGATCATTTACGAATTGGTATATAATACTTTATACGGGAAAGTTATAATGGTTTAGCCAAATACTGAACTGAAAAAAATTATATTTAAGCATACAAAACCGTTTGACCCTAATCCTCGGATGATGCAGCCTGGTCAGAATGTTTGCTTACTACTCACTGCCCCGAGTTCTGAAATTAAATGATAAAAATGAAAAGTATATTACAGCGAATGTTCGCACAGTCAGTAGTGTGATAATAGAAGATCTGGAATTTCATTACCACTCTAATTCACAATTTCAACCCTCAATGACTTTCTCATCACAACACACGCGAGTGCATGAAAGCACATGCGCGAACCGCCAAGCAAAGTTACCAAGAAGCGCAACGCCAGAGGATAATCATTTGGGGTAGAAGGTTTTGACCTAGAACAGTAACGAAGCGAACCACTATTATCATACTAATCTACGAATGATGATTATGTTCCCAAATCCCGAAACCATATGATTGCAACCACATGAGTGAACTTATGTGATCGCCAAGTAAAATTTGCTGGACAAGTTTGCTTTATTTCGGTGCAACACGCACACTCATTTCTAGCTAATTACTTATTTCGTGGTACAACTGTCATTCAATAATAGAAAATATCTTTTGAGGGTATATTTATTTGTATTTTCTTAGGGCCGAGGAATTTCCTTGTTAAATAACGGACGAGATTTTCCTCTTCTTCGTTAAGTTAGTGATGGGTACAGCATACTCATCGGGCAATGTAACCGAGGTGGATTTGTCTGCGAATTTCGTCGTTGTGGACACAATCCCTGAGTGCTTTTACATCTGGCTGTACATTCTGTGACCGGACATATTCGCGAGCTAATGCAATGCTTCCAGGTTGGCTTCGGGTTGGCATTAGCTCATCAAGATGGTCCGAACTGTTGATTTCTTTTTTTTACCATTACAAGATTATATTTCACTGATATGAGAGGGTCGGTTAACACCGTTTTCACACATATGCATCAACAGGTGGAACAAAATCGCCGTCAATGTTAGCATCCACTGTCAGCTCATCCAGCACTCTGTGGGTGCATTTCGCAGTCTCATCACCGCTTTCTGAATCCATCACTCATCTTTAATAATAAATCTAATCTGAAACACAAACACCAAAAGACGGTTAAGGACCCTTTTAGATAGACATTGAGTCCGTGGAACTGGATTTCATCTCAGCCGACTAATGATCATGATAATAAATATAACATTTTCTCTTCTTTCGTCTTCTGTATCAGGTATTATTTATAGATTATGCAGGGAATTATTTATCACTATTGTCATCACACACCACACGTCTCTATATCCGTCGATAATATACAAATACGAAGAACAGTCTTGGAACTACTCCGTAAAGTTTCCTATGATGGAAATCTGAGCGCCAAAGATAGAAAGAAGCTAATAAAATCAAATCGGCAGTCTGATAAAACCAGTACCCTGGGACTTCACCTTTTAGACTGCCGGATACCAGTTGTGGTCCTGATGGCCAATGAATACACAAAATCCACATCATACAGAACCAGGCCATCCATCATCATCATCAATGAGAGGACATGAAGTAGGACATCTGGTCAATGTGCATGAATATGGAGAAAGGAGGAGAGAAGTGTTCTGCCCCCAGAACACAAAAAGCCATTCCTATTTCCCGAGATGTAATCTCAGACCTTTCTATGGCTCCATTCAGTTGCCTTTATAATGGGAATTCAAATTTGCATGAATTTCCGACTCGATAAAACCAAACAACTAAGCAGGATCCTTCAGGTCCCCGTTCAAAGTTTAAGCTAATTTCACTGACTGGGCTGAACAGAAAATACTTGGTCACCATGGCCTAACCACATCCACATTACTTTCTTCATTTTTTTTAGAAAATGGAGATACACTCAGTTCTCCAATTCTCAAACTAAGTTACGTACGAACATTTGAAACCATGATACATGACTCTAATTACATTGGTAGCATGCACCATTGACAATAAGGCATACCCATTAGCACAACCGGTTTGAATTTCATTTAAGTATACATAGGCGTCTCAGGATGCACCGATTGCCGTTGGTGCCCCTACGCCGGGACCCTTACTCCTTCTATTCAGACCACCAAGAACGAGTGTGTGGGAAGGGCAAAAAGTGTGAAGAACTTTATCAAGGCTTTTCTATGAATGTAGACGTAATATTCCGTAAAAAAAAAATTGCCTCTGGAAATTTTGTCGACGCACACATTATGGTCAAAAAGTATTTTTTGCCATTCTTGGTGTTAGGTAAGGGACCGACACATTCTATCATTATTCTGCTAATTGGTTCGTCAAATGCAGGGATAGACTGCGGATGAGTCTTAGATATCTTCTGATTGAGTTTACCTTCCATTTGAAAAGTGTGACAAGACCTACAGGATTTGGACACATCATTTTTAATTGTTGGCCATTAAAAATAATGTAAGATCTTGTGATAAGTTTAACTGAACCCTTAATTACCAGCCAAGGGAGTTTTATGAGCTAAACTATGAATTTCCTGTTACTACGACTTAGAAAAATTTTTTTGATAGCTCACTGACCACTCTTCACCAGTGGGTACCTCAGGTGGTCTCCATTTGTTTTATAAGGACCCCATATTTCACAAAATATAAAGTTGGTACACTTGTTGCTTCAGGTTTGCTAATAGCCCTCTGAAAAAAAACAGGAGACCTCGTGATCTTTTTCCCGTTCGACGACAAGTGATTATTGTTTGTCACCCTGATTAGAAATGAGACAATGAGTAGTAAAAAGATGATTGCAATTATCAACACCTTTTGATTGATCAATACCAGGAGCAAAAGCGGCCTCATCAAAAGACTGACCAATAAATGTATCAACGGAATTATTTCCTGATCAATTTCCTTCTCGAGAGCTTTTTTTGCCATAGCTCTAGTAACTGCATAAGTAGGGTGTACATCAGGGGTTTCATTCACAATAGGATTAACGTTTTGCTCTAAACAAGTCATGTCAGTTACAAGTGTATAAACCACAACCTTATCTCCAGCTAACTCATAGCCTAGCAATAACTGAATACGCTCAATGTGCAAAGAATGCACAGCTCGGATAGTGCCTGCTCCTGTAAATACGTCTGAGGAACATTAGCAAAGCCGCACTCTACTCCTTGAATAAGAACATTTTCATAAGAAGAAGACTTCTCAGAAAAAAGGAAAATAACCTGATTAGTGATTAATAGTGATATGATTGGCAGAATCACTAATAATTAATACAGAACCTTTCGATATGAATGGTCCAGAAGAAAATCAGACTGGGCTTTGCTGGATCCAGGAAATGTATTATTTCCAATACATGACAATGACCTTATTCTCAGAGAAATAAGAGCATTTAGAACAGCTCTGTCTTTATTCTGTTGCTTATCTTTTAATTGATATCAATCAGAAATAACGTGTGATATTTTCTTACAATAAGTGCTTGTACGAAGAGATAAGTATTTCTGATCAGTTTTTTTTCAGAAGTTTCATTCTTACAAGTTGTACCAGATTGAAAGTTGTTAGTACTCTTATGAGACTGAATCGGTTTCTTACAAAGAACTTTCTGAAAGGAAACCTTATTGACAAAAGAAACTTTGTGTGTCATGGAATAATCATCAGCAGCGTTTTCCAAAGCGTCTATATGGTGTTCATCAAGATGTCTTGACGACACTATAGACGCTGTTCTTGAATTCTTCGACTAACATGAGTTGTCTGTGTTTGTAGCAATCATTATCAATCTTTTTAGATGTACACCACCTGTCAAATAGTTCTTCTTCCCTAACAAACTCGATATGGGTTTGGTTAGTTTCTTGTTTGCAATTCCGAAACCTCTGTCGATATGCCTCGGATAACAACTCATAACCGTTTAAGATGCATTCCTTAACCAAATCAAAATGAGCATTTGCTTGCACTGACAGTAATGTATAAAATTCAAGAGCTTTGCCAATAAGTACAGTCTGTAGTAACAAAATCCAGTGCTTTCCTGTCCATTTAAAATTTTCAATTATCAAAATCCGGAAAAGATTTACATCTTTTTCTTTAAAAGGGTGTACGAACCTGGTATGTTTGGTGACATCAAAAACTGAAGTTTCATGAGTGGAGTGTTTTCTGCTTGCCAGTTCTAATTCATTTAATTTCAATTGCATTTCTATCTCTCTTTCGTCTTTTTGTATATGCAGTTTCAATTGCGTCTCTCTTCTTTTTGTATTTGCATCTGCATTTGTATTTACCGCTTTTCCTTTTCACTTTTTGTTCCTTCATAATTTGAAATTCTCTTTCTGTTTCTTCTTTCTGAATTTGCATTTGAATTTCTCTTTCCTCTTTTGCATTTTGTCTCTCTCTCGCTCTCTTTCTTCTTTCTGATTGTGGATTTCCATCATTGCTTTTTTAAGCTAAATTACCTTAATTCTATTTCCGTCTGGCGTTTCAATTTTGATTCTTTTAATATCATTTCAGAGATTAACACTAACTAATTAATCCCAAAGTGCTTGCATAAAAAATGTCCTTTTCCACCAAATTCTTTACCAAAATATTTCTAATTTCTTGTTTTAACAAAGATGGTTTTACGTCTGAAAGAGGCTAGCGGTTGGCAAGCTCCATTAACTTATCTTTCTTTTAGCACTAAAACCCTTCCTGCGTTGGATTGAAAACAAAACTCTCTACAAAGATGACACTGTTTATGCTTTCTGGTTTCACTATGTAACATCAAAAGACCAGGGGCAAAGAAAATTCCGAGAAAAAAAAAACGAATTTAAACATTCAAAATCGATCCCAATATTTCATAAATGTTTCTGAAATTTGTATCCCGGACGAGCCGCCAATTTCTTTTACGACTCCATGGGCATAAAGTAAGTAACAGAAAGAAGCAAAACCAACAAGGTTTAGAAAACTTAAATACTTAATTATCAAAGTTATAAATGAAAATGTAAGAGGAACTTACATTGTTATTAATTGAATCCAAAATTATCCTAAAACGTTCTCTTCAAGTCCAAATTATCGAATGTTCCGAATGAATTTCAAATCCTGGCATGTACGCCTCACAATGGCATTGTTCAGAACTCCTTTATATAATTCACATAAGTCCTAGAGTAATGTTCTAGTCCAGTGAGCACTTTGTAATTCCAGTGAATAATCCTAACAAATGTCTCCTCTCAAATTATCTAAATACAACATTGATCTGCAGACTGATTTCAATAAATGAAATAAGAATCCAAAATTAGAATGAATCCAAAATAGGAATGGATCCAAAATGGGAATGAATTTGCTCAGTTCTTTATACAATTGCAAGAGTATATTACGACAAAATTATACGCCACATAACAGATCTTACTACTCAATCTAATATTTTACAATAACTATTCACGTGGTCTAATCCATCCAATGGGAAATAGCTTAATTATTCTTAGAACCCACCTGACCCCACCAGCCAATGAATAATTACCCCAAAGTTGTCAACAGGTTTTATTATTATAAACTTGACAATATCTATTTATGGATCCATCACAATCTACATTCGTAATATCTTAAGATATAATTTTATACCCGAATAAAAAACAATAAACTATACAATAACTTGACTACAGATAATCATTACAATATAGTCTTTGAACAAAATGGGTATTGATTTAATATTGAATTTATGAAATGAATTAATAATATCTAGTTTTTGCCATCCTTTGCGAGGAAAAGCTGAATATTTTTCAACGAGTTCAGAAATTTCATATTAAAGCATTGCCCATTTGAGATTCTGTCTGTAACATAATTTTGATTTTAATGTAATTAGAGAAAAAGAAAAAATAATTTTGTTCATTCTGACTCAAATAATACACCTTTCATTTAAATAAATAACATCAAAACACGTTCCTGCAGATCGACTGAAAAATCTGGAATTGTGAGCTGTTCAGTCGATTTCAGATCGATGACAATTAGTGACTTGTGCACCACAGATAGAACCAAATATGACTAAACACTTCTGCTGGCCCGTCCATGATGTTTCACAAAGCTGGATCTGACCATGCAGATTATCTCCTGTATACCATTGGAGACGATTAAAACACGATAGCAGATGTTGTAATTGGCACCAATGACCATTACAAGTTGGAATTCGCACAGCTTCAAGGTCAAATTTAAAGAACCTGACTCGTGATTGTTTTCGTGTCCGATTCCTCTCATTCATACATTTGTATTTCACAGAGATGTTCACAAGGCTGTTTTCTGGAGCCAAACACACACTCACATTATACAGAAAACCCCACCGACAATGAGATGGAGATGCAGTTGGTAAAGTTGTGTTGTTGAAATTAACATTGTGTTGGCTTTAGGCAATCCCTTTGTTGGTTGTAGAACCACTTTTGTTGTCATTCGTGAGTTCTGGAGGCAGAATCACTGCTCCCGTTTCATACGGTTACCACAGATTCATATAAAGGCAGCATTTAACAGTTATCATAACTACTCAACATGGTATCAGCGCACCAAGACATTCACAGCATTTGCAACTGGCCATTAATCAAATGATATTGGAGTGTCTTATGTCTTTGCGATTAAATGGTTATTAAGAACCCTCAGAGGATATTTAGTTTTACTTCGACAAACAATCACATTGCACTTGTATATCACCAGTTGTGTTATTCATGGGCCGAGACCAAATCGTTGATACAGATCTGTAGTTTTCCCCATAACAACTTCACCACGATGTACACTAGTTATTACCTTTCGTTGGAACACTTAGACCTGTACAGACGGTCCGTGGTAGACCTGCACTTTCATGTACGTATAGCTGACGTCCCCGCTGACAATCTGGCATCTGGTCCCCATGTCCCTGGTGATTACAGATGCTTTGCTGTAATTCTCTTTGTTAAGATTCCTTTGTTAGAGGTCACGGGTAGCCAAATGAGAGTTATTGATGCGGCTGTGGAAAACACTTAATTGTTGTTGTAATCGAACAGCGCCATTAAAAATAATTTCCTATCGCAAAGTTAAGATTAGCTTTATTCCAAAGCAGCTTCCGAAAATAAGGAGCACAATATAAAATCAAGTGTGGGCTCACACAGAAGCTTTCTCCATAAAAATCAACTGGAATTGTCTCCATATGGGTCACCCAAACGCAGCTTAATCAACTTAATGTGGCCAACTGAAAGAATACATCGGTAATATTCAACTTATCCTAGTCAGAGTTGGCAGAAATATAAAAGACCAGATGAAAATTTACATTCCTCGAAACCACTTCGGCGTTGTTAGCAGCCACGGCTCCCGTGGTTATAAAACTAGCTGCGTTAGTGGCCGTTGGTTCTGAAAAAGGTGCTTGGAAACCGCATAAGGTCTTGTAAAGAAATAAAAAAGGAAAGGCTTTCAACTACCCAGGTTAACTCGAAAAACACCGTGTGACCATTAACCAGTTTCTATTTACTCGCTATTGCAAAGTCAGTTTAGCATTATCTAAGTGTCTTTATGCGGGATAATTTGGAACCAAAGACCTTCTGGTGTTGATCGTCTGCAAAGGGGAAACTGGGATTATTAACCTGGATTTATCAACAAGACCTGAGACTCACTTGGTCGCATACGTGGTTACACCTAAACATACTTAATTATTCCCGTCATAAGAACTTACACTACCACTTGAAGGTGTTGATTATTTAAACTGAGATGCTGGCGCTGGACGACAGAGTCATCTACCACTGTTTTACTCAAAGCTGCCATTAGAAACTAGGCTGGATGGGCCAATATGTGGACATCTTGTTGAAGCTTTACATGCACTCAAGCATTCACCAACGCCACAAGCGCTAGTTGAATTTACCTTGTCACTTAGAATATACCTTTAATAGTATATGGACATTTACCCAACCCGACGCTGAGCTGATGTGGATCTGAGCAGGTTTGCCAACAAAGCACATTTGACTGAGTTTACCAGCTGGATTGTTGTTGACGTCGACCCGGGCTAGCTTGTGATTTTGCAAGCTCAGACTGAAAATCTTCCAACATCTAACGTGGAGATTCAGGAAGTGTCTTGAAGCTGCGAGGTGCTGTTGCAAAACACCTAACATAAATCAATGAAATCCGGGTAATCAGAGATTCCAGTGTGTCGGTTCCGCTTATTGCAGGCAACGTTGACACAAATACAATATAGAAATTTAAAAGCTATAGCGATGAAATTAGTGAAGACCTTATTATGAACGTAAATCTAATTCAGCCAGTTCAAGAGCTTATTTACCAGTGCTGCTGATGCTTTAACAAATAATACATGGATGTGATGTTTGCAAAGTTGCCCTGATCACCACACATAGTAACAAGATAATCAATAAACGAAATATTAACCATTGATTGAGTAATACCCAGGACTGGCGCAATGTCGAAGAGGTTTATTATGTTACTCTTTTTGGAGGGTTCGATTTTGAATAATCTAAACATCACATCTTAATTAATTGTGCAGAAGTCTGAATCGTATTTATTCATCTTAAGAGTATTCCATCGTAGGCAGGGTGTAATAACAGTACTGATCTATAATTCTAAATGTGATGGACCATCTATAACGTGGCAGAGGCGATACCTTTAAAACATCTTTCACATACACAATATCACTACACTTAGACGCAGGACTCAGTGTCTTTCCAGAAGTGTACTTGGCTATCTTTGGTACTTGTGTTTAAGATTAGAGTTTATTATAAATGATGGATTCTGACTGCGATGAAGAAGTCGCGGAATTTGCCTATGGGATATTGGATCAGCTGAAGAGTAATGCAATTATCGATAATAAGTTAGTTCCACTTGTCAACCAATATCTGCTTCCAAATTATGGTATTAACATATCCCAGTATGCACTGAAATATAATTTTGTTAAAGGTACAAAAGAAATCAACAGTTCGGACCCACCTCATAATGTATCAATGCCAACTCGAAGTCTGCTTGGAATCATGGTATTACCACGCAAAAACACCCGGTTATTGACTGGACAGTCAGGCATCAAATCACTCAAGGACTGTTTCTATAATGATGCATTCCCTGCTGATCATGTTTACCAATATTGGTTCAACCAAGAAGAGGAAAATCTCATCTATTATTCAACAATGAAATTTTCCGTGCAACAGTTTTTGGGCGAAGAGGAGAACGATTATTTCAGAAACACTTCAATGGTGTAATCAGTATAGATTCTATATGAACGTACTGCCAGGCCCCAAGAAGTGTGTGTGTGTGTGTGTGTGTGTGTGTGTGTGTGTGTGTGTGTGTGTGTGTGATTTGGATTTTTAACGCAACTTTAACAATTTTTCAGCCTTATCGCTGCGATGTCTATCACTGGGGCATCATGCCGCAGACATGTAGCATGATGTCCCACCCAGTCATATTATCCTGACACCAGGCCGACCAGTCCTAACACTAACCTCTTAATGCTGAGCGCCTAGCGAGGCAGCTATTAGCACCATTTTTATAAGTCTTTGGCATGACTCGGCCGGGGATCGAACCCGCGACCTTCCGCATCCGAGGCTGACGCTCTAACCCAGTGGCGTAGCGAGGGTACTCAGCGCCCAAGGACAAAATAGAAACTTGGCGCCCCCTTCGAGTGCATCTGAAATAACGAATAGTTGTATTTTCCTCATTTTGGCGCCCCTGGTACATGGCGCCCGGGGACAACTGTTCCCCACCCCGCCCTCCCCAAACTATGCCACTGCTTTAACCACTAGGCCACCAGAGCGGTTGGCCCCTAGAAGAACATAATCTCAGGCACCAAGAACACACAATCACTGAAGACTCTTCATTGTATCACAGTTGTATCAATAAAAAAGAGAATAAGTGGTTAGAAGTACATATGCGTCTTGCCCCTGAAGAAGGTAAAGTTGTTGAGCAAGTATACTTCACGATCACATTCTCGATAGCAGAATTACGACAGACCTTAAAAATACTAATGCGAAGAAATAATTGATACGGAACTGCTAGATGAAATCACCAAAGAGAAAATTACAAATACAAATGCGTGTGTGGCCGTAGACGCTATTTGCGGAATCAACACTGCTGTCACTGATGGCCTTGGTGTTGCTGGAATTCTGACCACAGCAACCGTCACAGTTACACCAATTGGATTTGTTGTCAAAAATGTATTGATAGCAAACAGTGATGAAGGTGGTGCTGGTAAAATAATTTCACATGTCTATTCAGAACAGCACAAAGGAGTCTCTGATTGTTATTGAGGATAAAATGACATGGTGGAGTTTGAGACCATGATAATGGGAATGGAAAGGCATCAATTACTTTATGTATATAGAACCCAGGCATCAGCAACCCAAAAGCAGGTGTTTGATTTAAAGGTTTTTGATTTAAAACAACGAAAATCGAGATATTGTTTGTCAGTGTATATCGACCTGCCCAGTAGTGTATATAATTGGCACCTAGTTTAGTAACTGGCTCACCGCCGGTCCTTTAAATCATGCACTCG
>JAECUM010052512.1:0-22715 GCA_016617855.1 Megalonaias nervosa
TACAGTAAGAAAAAAACATACCCGATGAAAAGAAAATAGAGAGAGTTTCAAAAAATGAAGAAGAAGAACCCTGCGGCATTGTTACAAATTGTAAAGTTTTCTGACTTTCCCTCAATCTATTCCTATAAAAATCTCTGTCAATCCAATCGCGTAAATGTAAATAAAACCGCATTTGACGCCTGACCCAGATTTCCGTACGATGGGGGTACAACTCTATATTATCGCGGTATTTACCTAACTTAGGTATGGTAGCACGCACATTTTACAAAAAAAACATAAATTTCAACTTAGTGATAAGATGGAATGCCCACGCTTTCACTGGCTGAATATTACCACCAAAATAAAGGATCCAATGACTAAACTGATTATACTAATGCTAATGAAATTCCAAGCCTAACCTTGTAAGGACATGTGTGTCACTATCAGTATATGACCTATAATCATCAAACATCAGACGATACACTGAATATATTTCGTAATCAAGCCAATGCAGGTATAGCAATTTCGATTGGAGTTTTGTATATGAGGATCAACGTATTTGCATGCACTTTACAAAAAAGTGATGTTCATTCTTTTTCATTGTAAACTATAAAAAAAAATGTTGACATTTAAGAGGAGATTGTGCTATGAGATATTCGCGTCCTTACTGGCTACAGCTTTACATTTGTAAACAACCGCTAAAAGTCGCGTGTCCAAAATTAATCGGAAAATACAGCATTGGAGTATACAGCTCGTGCACAAGAATTGGAGAGGGGACATTACATCACATACGGTTCGTTACCTCCCTTTATTAGATAAAAACACTGTAAATATGCCAAATGCCTCACTAAGAAAATAGTACGCTTTAATAACTACATCATACTCACGTTACATTATATTTTCTGAGATCTTCTCTACAATGGCTTTACCTAATTCATATGAGGAAAAAGTAAATTATTAGTCAATTGCAGAAATTGGGCACAGGGCTGACGACGTTATGAGGTAGCACTCGGCCTGAGCCGCAATACCAAGTCTGGTTTTGTATTGATGGTTTAGGACTGGATATGAATTTGTAAGACGAGCAAGAACGCAGGACGCACTAATGCGCGGACGATGGACTCAGGTTTAGATTATGTAAGAGTCAAAACGGCCTTATGGTAGCGATATATTCTGAAAGAGTATGAACTGTGCTTATATCATTGGCGAAAATAGATTCGTATCGAGTATACTGTTCTCTTTACATGGAGTTTGCTGCATACAATCTTGTTCCTTTTGTAATCAACCTTTCTTGCTTGAGTCTAAGAACGACCGTCCAATAACTATGTGCTCTTTCAGTTCATTAAAAGAAAACAGTCCTAAAATAACCTAATAGATGTATCCAGATAAAGTCACTAGCAGAATACATTCTGCCCATTTTACCTAGACGGTGGGCAACCTGGAATGCGACCATCAAAACTGACCATTTTGAACAAGGCACGCTGAGCAAAATCAGCTTATAAACTCAACGGTAAATCTGCCAGCATACCACTAATATGGCTGCTGATACGTCATTCGTGATCAATCTATAAACCAAATTTTAGATAAGAAGTACGCTCTGACGTTAATTAATAATACCAACATTTGGACATACATAAAAAGTAAGATCAATTGACTTACTGACTGATGGATGAATAGATGGATTGATTCTTTAATTAAGTGACTGAATTTTTAAAAATAATTATGAAATTCACCAATCTCATTATTTCTTTGCAGAAGTTACTACCTCTGTTTATTCTGATAGATTACACGATGTCTCAATCCCGCCCACCATTAGGGGTGGACTATTCAATTAGCAAGAAAGATCAAGAGTGGTTGAATAGTCTATTCCGGTTTCCTGATCGACCTCGAATCAGGAAGGAGTACAGGATGATGACCGACGAGGAAAGACACAATTTTCACAAAGCCTTTCACCTAATGAGAAATGATACAGTAAATAATTAAAGAAACATGTTATATAGTTAGTACATTAAACATAGTAAAAGAACAACAACAACAACAACAACAACAACAACAACAACAACAACAACAATAATAATAATAATAATAATAATAATAATAATAATAATAATATTATTATTATTATTATTATTATTATTATTATTAATGTCCATATAGGAAAGACATTGTGTTAGCGTGTTAATGATTTTGAAATTATGAATTCAACTAATACATATCAGTCTAAAACTAGAATATGTTCAAGATAGTATTCAGATATGTGTTTATTTCCTCTCATATGTATGTATGCATGTATGTATGTATAAGTTTATATATATATATATATATATATATATATATATATATATATATATATGTGTGTGTGTGTGTGTGTGTGTGTGTGTGTGTGTGTTTATTTATTGATTTTTTCTTTATTCCAGAGTGTAAAACCCAACAAATTTGACCTGATAGCTTCTATACATGCCCGTTCCTCCACACGCTTGAATGGTCACGGGGGGCCGGCATTTCTGCCATGGCATAGAGTCTATCTCCTCTTGTAAGTGTTAGGCAAGTTCTGTCATACTCTCCACTATGTTTGCATTGGCAAATCAGCAGGTAGCAAAACATAGCTCTATCACTTATCAGGCTTCAACAGTTTTAGATTGGCTTGATTAATTATGTGTCAGAAAGCCATATAGCATACCCTATGGCAGGGTTCAAGCGATGCTGTTTTCAGCAGAATGTTATTTAAATCTCTCTCTCTCTCTCTCTCTCTCTCTCTCTGTATATATATATATATATATATATATATATATATATATATATATATATATATAATATATATATATATATATATATATATATATATATATATATATATATCGGTGTCGCAACAGCAAATTGAAATGGACAAATGACATACATTCCCTATAGAGCATTACAAATGCAAACTTCAGAATTTATTATCTGCCTTCTTTTCTTCACAGATTGTAACGAAATCTTTGTTACATTGACGTTAAGTATCTTTTATTATTATATACTCCCTTTTCTCTCCGTTAACTTTAGATTATCAGACTCATTAATTTTGCCATACTGAACACCTTAATACTGCACACGTGCGTCTAAAAGTATTAGAGTGTATTCGGAATTAATTTGTAAACAAAAACATGTCACTCTCATGTAGTAGACGCTTTAGGTTTTTGCGTATTAGATTTGTTTGTAAATGAACTAAAGAAGGTGTGTCGTCTATTTGAAAGTAGAGATGATAAAGTGAACGAGGTGGAAGAGTTTACCGCATCAAAACTGAAACTTTGAAAAAAAACCCATAAAATTTTGCTGAAAACCTTGCAATCTGTGAAGAAATATTTAAACAAATGAACGTGATATTCGCAATGTGCCCAACAAATACCATTCTGATCATTTAAACAGCTATTTAGGAGAACTTTTCGAAAATGGAATAGTTCAGACTATGACTAGTGCTCTCCGGGGTATATAAAAATAGCATAGAAAAGCATATTGAGGTTATCGCATATCTATCAGAGACGTGCCATTTTATAAGTCAAAGTACTAAATTCGAGAACAAATGGAACTGAAGATTTTGGTAGAAACGTAAGGGCCTCAGAGCCAATAAGCCAAGACGACGAAGACTTCTAATTTCCGTTGGTTGAATGGACTGTCACACAGCAACTGCTTTACAATTTTCCACTTTAACTTTTTTGATGCGAATGTTTCCGATTTAGGCTAGCGATAGACGCCATATAGGTCATAACATGTCTGGGGTCCCTACAATGAAAGTGCAAGTGACAAGGCATAAGCATGCCTTCTTTAGCTGGTAATAAGAATGACCAAAAATATGCTTACATTTTTGCATCTTGAATTTCCTAAAAATATACTTTCTTAGTTAGTTCTGCAAATCCGAAGTACATGAGCTATGTCATGGGCTCTAAAAGTTGATTACACACCACGAAATTATACTGTAATTTCGACTACATTTCCAACTGCAATCACATTCTCCTTACAGCACTCAAATTGAAATGAACTGTATATTCCATAGCGTAATTCTAAAATTTCCAATTGAAAGGGTTTATATTTTTCCCAATTATGACTCCAAACATTCAATGACAGAACATAAATACATATGCAGCTGATTCAAGACCCGTCTCTCTATGCTCAAATTACATTTACTTTGCGTGGAATTGACACAGCAAATAAATTCAGTCCATAACCTGCAGAATTGAGTAGAATCGACAAAATAAACCACCACCACCCCAATTCATCCATTCCAGACCGACTGGAAAAGTTGTTGCAATGTGCATTCATTCAGAATATGACTCTAAATTTCAATCTTATGTAGACCGAAACGACAAATCTTTTTGAATATGATGTCGAGCGCGCGACGAAATTCAAAGGTCGCTGGGCGGTGCAATGTGTGCATTAAAATTGTTATTGTGTATTGACGAATTTACGGTTGTGTATTTATTTTGGAACACAGCATAAATTCAATTACTTCGTTTTTTGTAGTGTACTTTTTATAATTACGCCTTAGGTTATAACAAAATGAGTAAATTATAAAAAGGTTACTGGATTTGTATGGGAAAATTTTAACTCGTTTTCTCTGATTAAGAAAGGTCGTACAGTATTAGTCCGAAAAAACTCGTTCATATATTCCCATACAAATGCAGTATAAATCCACGTTTAAATGAGAAGTGTATTTTCATTTTGTTTCGTGTCTTCATCGTTCTTTTATGTGTTTACAATGCAAACTAGTAAGGTTAACATTGCAATTAAAATTTAATATAACTAGGAAATACTTTGTCAAGTTGTGTGTGAAAATTTGCTACAATTCCTGCCTCATGTTTACAAATGTCTTCTGATCAAATTCGCAATTCAAAGTACTTTGGGTAATGTCAATACGTGTTATATAATATTACGACTTTAGACCGATTCTGGAACAAAGAAACTACCTGTCCGTGACTTAGCCATTGCGTTGAGGTCAAATTCGCGGTTACTTCAAAGAGAACCTTACCGTCGTGGTGAGAAACTCTGTTTATTTTCCAGTCAGCAATGATGTCACCGGTCGGCTTAGGCTTAGAGACCGGAAACCCGACAATATAACGTATCAGTGCTACTACCCCAGACAGTTTTCAATCAGACCACCGGTATCCAATCAGAACTAAGATAGTCAAATTTTGGGGCGGGGTCCTCACGCAACCAGACATTATTCTGTTAGGTTCATTGGGAAAGAATCAGTGCATGTTTGGACATGGAAAGAGTAGGTCATACATAGGTTGGGGGACATTAGACTGCACTCCGAGAGCACGCCGGGCACTCTTAAAATGAGCGGGAGGAGGGCCGGGACAATAAGCAGTAGTGCGAAGGCGCAGGGCCGGAGACGGAAACAAGGGTACCGGAAGTACCGACATGGAATACAAGGCGGAAGTTACAGATTAGTAACGTAGAAGGGACACGGGAAGGAAAAACTCTCACCTTTAATTTCGCATGATGAAATAATTGGCAGTTTGAATAGGTCATGTATTGATTGGAAGCATAGAAAAATTGTCCTGTAATTGTTGAATAGTTTATTAAATTGTTATACCTTTCACCTTATTATTTTTATATTTTATACACCTAGACCGTGGGCCTTGCTGACTGGGGGCTCTAAGTTATTTAATCTTTTAATTGTCCTTCCTTCTCCGGTGTTAGTAATAATTCCGTAGGGAGTACGTGACATACTTCAACAACGTTGATGATGACAACAACGACGATGATGCTCGTTGAGTATGGTAATAAAGACAGCCGTGTATCTTAATTCATGGTGATTTACTAGATGTTTCTTACGAAAAAGTGGGAACAGTAGACATTTTGATTACAACACCCCTTTCTCCTCTGACTGAAGCAAACAATATAAAATGCGTTCATGTCGTATATATGTAGCTGCTTGATAGATTTTGTTACACTAAGCACGATGGATCAATTTTCATACATTACTAAGTAAGGAGCAACATTGCTTATGGAGAACGGGGATGCGTTTCAGAAAATGACGTTGAAAACATACATCAGTGTCTATATACCAGCCTGTTGTTATGTAATGAGAATTTTTGATCTAGAATTGGATACATACATACATACATATATATATATATATATATATATATATATATATATATATATATATATATATATATATATATATATATATATGCGTCGATGCAAGTGCACATACATTAGAGATTTAATCAAATGATCTCTTAGAAAGTACTTGTGAAATAATGATACACAATTTCACTATTAATTCAGTGCAGTTTTATCCTTCTACGCACATCTAATGAGACACTGTTTAGAAACATGAGTCAGTGTTAAGTTTTGTAAACAGAGTACTCAGGTGGAAGAAAATTATTAAGCAAAACTTTACTTTGGTTACAGTATAAATCTATTTCCGAGAAAATGTGTATTGTAACGTTGATGGAAATAAAACCATGTCTCGTACCTGTAACATGTCCACGAGATATAAATACATTTCTGCATGAGCATAAACAGTGCTTTGGCATATGATACACATACATAAAAGCCATTCACCCCATTCTACCGATGATTCCATGATTACTGACATAAGTGTTTTCATTCTGTCTTGTAGACTTTTACACTTTTAACTTAATTTCAGGTTTGAAAATGCATTAAGAGAAATGTTGCCTTTGGTGACCATTCCATACTGGGACACAACTCTAGACGCCGAGTTGGAGCAACCACGATTATCGTATATGTGGTCATCCGAATTTTTGGGAAACGGAGACGGCTTTGTCACGACTGGTCCCTTTGCGGGATGGAAAACACAGACGGGGGAACTCTATCGTACGGTTGGAGGGAAACGATGGCCCATTCATAAAAGCAACTTGACTCATATATTTAACCAACGGCATTTAGAAAATATCAACAGTCCAAAAATTTCCCCTGATGATTCCGAAAATAGGAACTTTGAGGAACAGCATAATTTAGTTCACAGCTGGATTGGCGGGGAAATGTCAAAAATAGAGACATCAGCAGATGACCCTGTATTTTTTGTCCTGCACGCATTTATTGATTGCATCTGGGAAGAATTTCGGACCACTCAGAAAGTACATGGTATAGAGCCTTCCTTGGATTTTCCAGTACACTACGGAGATGCAAAACATAGCTTATTTTCTCCATTGGGCCTCGGCAACGTAATGACAATTGACGCTTTGTCGGAAGCTTTTGCTAGAAGGATCATTTACGCTGATCGTCCGACATGCAGTGAAAGTAACACTTCATGTGACTCGCCTTTCTTTCGATGCCACCGCAGTAAGAGTGTTTGTGTTGCATTGACTATAAAGGAAGTCGAAGAAATAAGGACATTTTCAACTAAGACTAAAAGACCCTTCTTAGAGGTAGCTATGGAGCTGGAGGAAAGGTTTAGTATAATGACGGATACAAAGGAGCACGATTCCTTATTTACTAACATAACAGATGAATACAGTGGCAAGGAAATCCATACCTTTTCAAATGAGAGCAATGGGTTTGTGAGCGATATTGAGAAACGTACAGGCAATATTAAGCTGACAAACGAAGGAGGAATGAAGCATGAAATAACGCGAAATATTCAGGGAGCAACTAAGGAGGACAATTTTCTTGGAGACCAATCCTTGGTTAAAGAAATACTCATCCCTCCAATTTCACTGAAAGGAATAGTTAACGTGACTGAGAAACCAAAGGTAAACGTATATTTAGATAAGATAAGATATTTTAATCTGGAACCCATATTTATATTTTTCTTTTTTGTGTCTTGTCTAACCTTACTCGTGATCATTCTCAAAGTACGTGAATGTTTCAGACCACAAATGAAAAGAATGACCCCATGCTCTTCTATCAGAATGCAGATTGTAGGACAAGAAAGGGACTTAAATACTGAAGACCTTGATGAAATAGACAAAAGTTGTGACACTTCAGATGTGTTTGAGAAAGATGAAAAGTCTAAAATATATGGGATAGCTAATATCAGTATATCCAAGCCTGAAAGGGGAAACAGAAGAGATCACGTGACGATAACGAGCTCTTTATCGTCCAGTGATCGGGAGCACATAATACAGACAATCGATCATGCCTTTAAAGGTATTTTTGAAAATGATGGCCTAACAGGTAGTCTACCTAGTCATTCAGATGAACAAATATACAGAGAATGGAAATACTGAGGAATTAGTACAGCAAAGCTTCCATGTGTTGAAATCTTGAAATACGTCGGGTATGTTACGACTTTAGGTCATGAACTATGTAACAGAGAAAACGCGAAACCATCATGTTTGGTAAAATCAAGAAAACAAATATTTCTTTAAGTTACAATGTGAACATTTAGGAGAGACCCCCAGTACTGTGAATTAAATCCCAAATAATCCTAAATGTACTATCACAAGTCCAAAGGTAAAGAATGTGCCGAATGGATTCCAAAAGTCTTGAATGTCCTGATGTATCACAATAAGGCAATCAAACTCCATCTCAACAATTTCTGATTTTTGTTTTTCATTTTGTTAATGAAAAGTAAGGGGGTTGTGATCGCCGTAAGCAATAATCGGAGAAGGATCAGAACAAGTTTACACTTCAAAATATTGCAAAGTAAATATCAAAGCCAAAATTCCTACACAATTGTGGAATAATTTATCTGGTGCTTTTATATTACTTTTGTTCTAACAATGTTTACAGCACTTCTATCAACAGACCTTTAAAATACTTGAATGAACTTTGGAGCTGAAATAACTGGCTACCATTAAGCACGGCCTTTAATTTGTCAAAATATTTCTGCCACTTGTCAGAAACTTGCATTTCTTACTTCACAAATTTGTCTGAGGTTCAGAAATTATGGAGAAATTTGAACAAACTTTGTTCCGATAATATCCATCCATACCGAAAACATCGAATTAGTTGCTTTTCACTAACAGACACAGTGAATTCAGTTATATACTTAATCTTAATTTCTACGGGTTTTACATGACTATGTCCCACAATATGTCATAATAATGTGACTCGAGTAAGGCAAAAGTCAGTTTTTGCTTAAGGTGGCGCTCTACAGTTTTGTATTTTGCATAGGGAAAAGAATTTTTTTGGTTTCCTTACTAGTTATAATGGCTATTTAAAAATAAGACCTTGTATGTCTTAGGTATTGTTCTAAGAACCTTTAATTCCTTTTATTTTGGTGTATGATTGATCGGTGTAATATATGTTATAGAGTATACGACTTGGCATTACTTCAGATGTGCACGTCTCAAAAAACTTCTAGCTCCGTTTGGTAATTTTCACTTCCTGGACTTTTCTTTTTTACATTTTATATATTTGGTAATTCTTTCATTGCACTTTCAGAAGCTGGTATTTTCTAGTCCGGCAAAATAAATGAATATTCACTATTTTCACTATTCACTTCACTATTTGAATAACTGCTAAAGGTAATGTAATTTAAACTAATTCAGGCTGATTTTTTTAGCACAAGGGAGCAGTCATTTTAGTTTGTTGTGTGCTTAGATCATGCACAATTTCCACAAGTACAATATCCATAGAAATTTCAGCCACACTACATGAAAGTAACATAGAGGTATACCAACATTCTCTCCATTGTACATGTTTGCAAATGTAAACAATTTCACCTTTCACCCATCACTCTCTCAGAAGTTTATATTGTCTGTAGATCGTTCCTATAAAGAACACATAGGTATTATTATCGTATGACTTAATTTTGGCTGTATGGCTGAAACATTTATGTCTCAAGCAACAAGCAGTCCTTTTGAATAAATCTCCCGTCTTTTCCCCACAGAACCGTATTTATTAGTGTCACATTCCCATACAAGCTCACCCGCCACTAAATATGATGAAAAGTGAGCCATTTTTAAAATGCACATTACATTTTGTCAACATAGCAATCAATGTTATGCTGAAAGACAGGAACACGAAACTTGCCATAATTATTCATCCGATGTCACCGATAAATTTTACAGTTTGAAAAGGGATGAAACAGATGAGATACATGGAGGTCAATGGTTGAAATATTTGTTTATTGTTTAATATGGAAGAAAGCGAATTTGCTTTGTCATCATTTATTTCTTAATTTCAATACAAATAAATAAAAAAAAAAACAAAACATTTTCACTACATATTTCCATCACTCAATGCAACAGTTTAAAATTTAATTTGACATCACTACAGTATTTAAGACTTCTAATTTCCCCGTAATTAAGGTCATTACACACACACACACACACACACACACACACACACACACACTCTCAAGACATATTGTGTAAGCAAGAGCAAAATACACATAATTAGCTTATTTTCATGCATAAAATCAACGTTAATATACCATTTTGTTCAGATCAGCGTACATAATTGATATAAAAATAAGAAAAATAATTGCAAAATTTTCATATTTGTTTTAAGGTGGCGCTCTACAGTCTCGTATTTTGCTTAGGGTTATAAATTTAAAGAAAAAGAATTTCCACACGTTTCCTCACTAGTTTATACTAACTAGTCTAATTCAGGCTGATTTATGTTAGCACAAGGGAGCAGTCATTTTAGTTAGCTGTTTGTTTAGATCATGTACAATTTCCACAAGTACAATATCCAAAGAAATTTCAGCCACACTACACGAAAGTAACATAGAGGTATACCAACATTCTCTCCACTGTGCATGTTGCAAACGTAAACAACTTAACCTTACACCACCATACTCATAATATCTGTAGAGCGCACCCCCCCCCCCAAAGTTTTTGCATCACGTAGTCGATCAAAGAATTTCTGAATGGTTTCCAAGTGATCTTTCCAGGTATCGTTGTAGATGATGACGCCATCCATGTAGGCCTCACAATTATCTAGACCAGATGTTATCATGTTCATTAAACCCTGGAATGCTGATGGAGAATTTTTGATAGGATAGGGCATCACTTTATATTGATAAAGACCACCTTGGGTTGCAAATGCTGAAATTTCTTTTGCCCTTCCCATCTGTGGAATTTGCCAGAATCCTTTTGATCAAACATGGTGACATATTTCTTTTCCAATTTTGTCAATGCAATAATCTATTCTTGGTATTCGAAATGAATCCGTTTTGGTGACACTGTTGACTTTTCTACAGTCAGTACACATGAAAATGTATTATCTGGTTTCGGCACTAGAATACATGTTGAACTACAGTTACTTTATCTTGGTTCTGTAAAATCATTCTTCAGGAAATAATGAATTTATTTCTTTAACATTCCTACTTGAGAAGATCCATTCTGTAAGGATGCTGTTTTACAGCTGCAGAATTTACAATCTCAACAGCATTATAGATTTTATTTGCTCATGTTGGAAAACAGGAAACAAGTGCTCATATTTAAACAACATCTATTTTAGTTCACTCATTTATTGTGGTTGTAGATCTAACGATTCTGGTACAGGTTGTTTAATATTTCTGAATTCCGAAGACTGGTGAAACCAAAGTTACACTTTTTGATTGCATTCCATCGTTTACATCCCCATTTGCGTGGGACAAGTACAACTAAAATGATTGAATAAATAATTGGACTGTCTCTACAAAAATACTCCTTTAACATATTTGTATGACAACGTCGTTTGTTTCCGCCTCCCAGGAGTGTTGATGATATAATTTAAGTTATTTACCTTCTTTTCAATTATATAACGACCATAAAGAGGATTCTGAGGTATGGACACAAGACAGAACTCTATTATCAAACTTAAAACACCTTTCCTTTGCATATTCAGCCATGTGAAAATATGAAATATATCTGTTATTGATTCAAATCAAGGAAATTGTTTATTTATCGTTTATGTTCTACTGTTTTCTGTATATTCAACAGAAAATATTAATAGTAACATAATTAGGTGAGGGCGACAAGCAAGCGACAAAATGGGGGAAAACATATATTCAGCAGTTTTTGATAATATATTCCGGTGTTTATTCTATGAATTATCAAATTTATTTATGTTTATGTTTTTATTATTTATGGGCTTACTGTATTCAAATCCCGTGACATAGGTTTCGAGTATTAGATGCCCTTTATTGACTAATACCAATTGCATATTGCATCCATTACTTTCCTATAGAGACTTTTTACAAAGACAAATTCCTTCCATGATCAGGTTTCATTATGCAAGAAGAAGTTCCTCTGATGAAAGTCAAACTGCTCTGGTGTAGATATGTAAGGAATATAAATTAATTGGCCCTATAAATGGTGTAGATATATTAGGACTATAAATTAATTGGCCCTATAAATGGTGTAGATATATAAGGACTATAAATTAATTGGCCCTATAAATGGTGTAGATATATAAGGACTATAAATTAATTGGCCCTATAAATGGTGTAGATATATAAGGACTATAAATTAATTGGCCCCATAAATGGTGTAGATATATAAGGACTATAAATTAATTGGCCCTATAAATGGTGTAGATATATAAGGACTATAAATTAATTGGCCCTATAAATATGACTAAAGAGCTATTTTTAAAGGTAATAACATCGTTATCATCAGACACTGGAGAGATGTGTTCTTGATTGCTTGAGGATATCAGAATATAATAAATTTTAATGGCCGAATAAAATTTAGTCTTAAACCGTTATACACGATTTCCCGAAGTTTCAACGTGGTTTTCGGGTTTATATAGAACTTTTCAAAACTAGCTCTGTTACCAACTTGTATAAAAAAAAAATTCTATTACTGAAAACTGTTCCATAGTAATCATGTGTCAAATCAAAAACCGATCTACTTTCAGTATCACATCTCACACCAGGAACTTCGTTTTCACTTATGCTACAAAATGCGCTTAGAATATTCCTTGACATTCGATAGTGATACTTCTTAGTAAAATCATCCACGTTGATCTGAACTAAAATGATTAATCCAATTTTGTTTCAAGCATGTCGACGGAGACTGAAAGTAAACCTCATTCTTTCTTTTCGTGGAGTTTTGAAGATCTCCATGATTCAGTTTAAACCCAACAGGATATGCAATTTTTCTCTTAGTTCTTGCAAACAGGTAAAACGTTATTAAACAATTCAACAGAGTACCTCCTCACGTTCTGCACTCCAACTCTCAACCCCTTTTGCCAAAGAATGCATATGACAGGCTATACATGCCAATCTTCTGAAATGATTGCATTTCGCTTCGACATGTTCCAGCATGTGTTATTAAAGGTCAGTGTTACATGATGAGCAAGGGATTTCACTGCAAATGGATTCGAGTTTGCTTTATAAAGATCGAAATGTGTAGAAACGAATGCAAAAGCAACACGTGTCATACCAATGCGTAATGCTAAAAACAGGAATAGACTGGTTTAAGCAGCATCAAACAATTTTTTGAAATTGATAAAGATCATAACAAGATCCTTATATCACTTATGACACTCTACCTTATATTGTTACATAAAAAAACGACCATTCTTATGTTACGAATCTATGCTCTTAAAATAAGTAACAGAAAAGAGTGAAGACAACAAGCTTTGTAAAATTTAACAAATAATTTATTTCCCTAGAATACAAAGTGAAAATTAAGAAAAAAGAACTTACGTTATTGCGAATTAAATCCAAAAATAATCCAAGAATTAAAGACACAAGTCCTAGTAATAAAAAGTCCTGAATAAAACTCAGTTCAAGTCCCAACGAGATTTAAAATTAAAGGCGATGACGTGTCTGGTATGGCCTGTGTCGTACTGATGTGTCAACAGTCTTCTGTTGAATCACATAAATATTATTCCAGGTCTAAATTCAGTATAAATTCCAATGAATGTCTTTATCCAAGAATTTTGTCAGAGAAAATAATCACTTGAATTCAATAACTTCAAGAAAATAAAATTCAGCCCAAACTGGACACAACATAATACAATTTAAAGTGCCAGATGTTAAAGCACAAATGGTAAAATTCTGACAGTCACAAGATAATATTGTTCTCCGTTTGACCTCAGGTCACAAATTAGCATTTTCTAAAAACAACCATTACCTAAAGGAAAATAACTTTCTAGCATGATTTAATGAGCCTTGTTTATTTAAAACATAATACCTTATAAAATTGACTTTAGAATCTCCAACCCTGACCCAAACAACATGTTTACCTGAATAATAATTTGGTCAATGAGCTCCTACCCATAGAGGATAATGAAGCTATTATTAGTTGTTCGCATCAATGAAATAAAAAAACAATTTTTGAAAGTCAATCAGGTCAATCAGAACTGAACTCAATTATGGACAAGGTCAAGTCCAGTAAACAATGTTACATTACAATTGCATGTAATGGAATAATAAAAAAATTAAAACGAACAAATAAACAATTAAATTAAATATACATAACATTTGGTTTACGAAGATGGGGTTATATATTCTGTCGCAGTGAAGAAGCTAGTGAAAGAAAACTTCGAGCTACCCAAAAGTGAAGGCTTTGTTGATGAAATCTGCTGATAAGATGATAGAAAGGAAGTAAATTGGAATTATAAGGATTAAATGATCATGGTTGAGTATTTATCAATGTGCAACTTGTTACCTAATATCTATCTATCTATCTATCTATCTATCTATATATATATATATATATATATATATATATATATATATATATATATATATATATATATATATATATATATATATATATATATAAACACACACACACACACACACACCAGATATCCAGGGATAGCATTTTCCGTTCTAACTGGTGTATATTTATAATTTTCTATAATTAATCCTATATACCTTGATTTCTTTCATTGGAATCCGGAATGACTGTGTAGATAGATGAGAATTAATTATTGCGTCGTCATGCGAGTGTGTCTGCTACCCACGAGTGCATATAACACCGATTCAGTCGCATCATTTCTTGGTGATGCGTGCTTAGTACTGGTGGAATATGGGCTGGTGTGTACAGGCAAGGCGATGGGTGCCCTTCACCCGCGGACCTGGGTTCGAATCCCGTACAGTACGAATTAAAAATTCTCTAACCTGTATGATAGTATTATTTATATTAAATAATAATTCTGCCTACTATTATCAAGCATTCTTCTACAGAATCCAGGGATAGCACTTTCCGTTCTATCTGGCGCATATTTATAATTCTCTCTCTTTCTCTCTCTCTCTCTCTCTCTCTCTCTCTCTCTCTCTCTCTCTCTCTCTCTCTCTCTCTATATATATATATATATATATATATATATATATATATATATACGGGAGATAGTTGATACGACTTATGGGACTTAGTCTAAGTAACAGTAAAAAAGCGAGAAAAAAAAAATCAAGTTTAGTCAATTTCAACAAAAACAACAAATAACTTGTTTCCTTCTAATACAAAGTGAAAATTTAAAAGGGACCTACAGTATTGTGAATTAAATCATAAATAATTCTAAAAGTTCCATCACAAATCCAGAAGTATAGAGTGTTCCGAATGAATACCAGTTCCTGACTGTGCTGATGTACTAATAACCTTGAATGTGCCGATGTGCTAACAGTCTATATGATTCAAAATGATATGATCCACATATGCTTAGGGCCGCCCTTGCTACTTTGTCATCGAAGGTCACAGTTTGAACATAACAGAGGCGAGAAATTGTCGCAAGAGCATGGGCATGAAACTGGTAACAAACGTATAGACAGACATACACGCACGCACGCACGCGCACATACATACATACATACATACATACATACATACATACATACATCGACTCAGTCATCTAATTTGAAGAAAAAAGAACATTTCACTAAATCAGACTTCACATAGCAGTCAAGACTTAGAATCGATAATAAAATGATGAAATAACGAGCATTAGATTCTATATTTGCTATATAACTATTTAATTTTATATTTTCAAATATTCAGGAAGGCTTCAGCTGTAAGGTTTACAATATCAATGATACTGACAACAAAGTGCATTTTGTCAATACGACTCAAATTCATTATGTTTTTGGTACAACTCATATTTAATTTTCATAATAGGCTTTAAGTAAGCATCTTGTACATCTTAGATCTATTTGTAAATCTGTGTTTTCCTATCTATTACTTTTAGACGAATAAGCTCCAAGCCGGAGAGAAACTTAGCAAGGGCACTTGTATATTAATTTGGACTTGTTTTTTTTTTCAAATTCATAATTAAAACCTTAACTTATTTTTTTTCAACTGTCCTTTAAGGTTGATTCCGTTACTAATGATTTAACAACCTGCATCCAACTACAAAATTCACAATAAGTATTCCTTTCCTAGACATTCTCGTCAATCTATATGGAACACATATTACTACTGATATTTATAGTAACCAACTGATACACATAATTATATCAATTTTAAATCATGTCTTGCAAAACATATAAAAGTGAACATTCCTTTGAACCTTACATCAAGAGTGATAACATTTGTAAAGAATAAACATACACAAGAACAAACACTGACAGAGTTATGGCAATATCTTCCGAAACAAAATTATCCAGAGGAAATTGTCAATCAAGGAATCAAAGCGAAAAAAAAGTGGTCCAATTAAGGGAAATATCCGAGAAAACACAACCCCATCATCAAATGGAATCCCTTTAATTGCAACCTATAATCCACGGAATGCAAATATCATTCCGATGGTACGAATATGGGAACAATTATTCAAACGTAGTGATAAAATGCAAACTGTCGTAGTGAAAAAGGCAAAATAATTAAGAGACAACCCCAAAATTTGAAACAAATTCTTACCAGATCTAAATTTAACCTTATTGAAAGAAAGGCCCGAGTAACCAAATGTGGTACGAGAAGATGCAAAACTTGTTCAAATATAATAGAAGGAAACTCAATACAATTTAAAAGTGGTAAGCTGTTTAAAGTTAAACAGAGCATGAATAGCAAATTCAAGTGCAGTAGCTTTTATCATTAAGGCTGCATAATCCTTTTTGTTGATAAGCAATGTGGCTATGTGATGTCGGTCTAACTTGAATGTTCTCATGGTGTAATAATGGAGACCTCCATCTACGCTTCTTTGTAATGGTGGCCGGTAGCTGTGTGACTGACTGCCAGTAGATTTGTTGACACATTTGGCTTTTTCTTGATCACGCTTGTTTGTTGTGAAACAGTACATATTTTTATCTTAATGCGATGAATTCCACTTTGGGGTCACCATTGGTTTCATCCTTAAATTTACCTATAACCTTATATTATCTGCACAGTAAAATGGGCTCTCCTTTGCATAATCACTGAGGTCAAAGTATTCTCGGTGATAGTACATGTCCTGATAAACATCCTCTCTCAATCTCATAAATGAGTGAATCGGTATCTGTCATGAACAGACTAGCGCGATCTCCGTACATGATCTTGATAAATCCATAATGGAAATCGAGCATGAGCATTTAAAAAGATCGAGTACAGCGGCTCCAGTGTAAACGGGTTTGTTGAGTTTTAGATTGGTTTTTCTGGACTCGATAGCGACTAACTCCTTGTCAAAGATTTTAATGTGCATGAAGACATCCGATGATACAAGTTTATCACGTCGTTAACGATTTCAATGTTTCTGAGTTTTCTGGTGTTTCAATGGTCTTTCTGAAGACACTGCTGTTCATGTGTTTGAAGAAATCTTTATCGAAGTCCGTGTTAGCTTTGCTTCGTTGTAATGTATTTAAGTCAATGTAACTTTTCATGCACGGAGCTTACTTAAACTTGAGTGCCTAATGAACTTTATCAAGAACCCGTCCGTGTCTCATCTCCTAATCTAGTAAACGGTAGCGTATCATGTACACCGTCATGTTCATGAGATTGGATATAAGTTTTTTTTACCTTAGTGCCTCCAAGGCTAAACTTGTCTTTTTGCGTTCTCTGTTCCTCGAGATAGCATCTCATTGGAGACCAGTAGTTGTTCAGCGCAGAAGAGATAATCGTTGTGTAGATCATGCAAGTTTGTGGAAAGGTCAAGTCGACTTCGACCAAATAGCCAACGTCGTCGACGTAACCGTCGGCATCTCTGTTCACCCAATATCCAGTGAAATCCACCTGTGGGAAGAGGTTGCGACATAGCCCATCACTAGAGATTGTTATCACTGATATAAAGGATATACGTGGAAGGTTTTTTGGGAACGTAGTTGTGCATGTATTTGTTATTGGCAGTGGCATGTTTTTTGTTGACGACGGAGATTCCCCCTCGCACCATCTGCTCTGTAAACATAAACGTGTCTGGGTGAAAAACTAGAGTTGTATCTGACTTGTTTTAAGTAGCGTCCAATGATAAACCTGGTGATGAAAAGTACCATAGAGGATCAAGTTGATAATGTCGTTGGCAGTTATCTCTGA
Source organism: Megalonaias nervosa (assembly GCA_016617855.1). NCBI lineage: Eukaryota > Metazoa > Mollusca > Bivalvia > Unionida > Unionidae > Megalonaias > Megalonaias nervosa. The sequence continues at coordinate 18,252 of JAECUM010052512.1, forward strand.
AAAAAACCCCAACAAAAACATTGAAACACGTATGCGAGTAACAGTACGTCCGTTTTCAGACACATATCGTGGTAATGGCTAAGAGTTTGACAGCCAAAGGTGTTCCAGACCGCGAATGCTCTGTCATATTCGTCGTCGGTGATATGTTCTAGGTAGAGTGAGGAATAAAAGGCGTTTTGGAGAGGAACAGAAGTTTCCTCAAAATGTGACCCACTATGGATGTATTCGTCAGGATAAATTCCTTTTTTGTTTGAGTAGATGTATATTTTCTGGAACGGTTTCGTCGAGATAAACAAAGACTGGACAGTTTTTACAGCATTCGCATGCTGCCATAAACTGAAACGAATCAATAAATAGAAAGAGTCCGATCGAGAACGACGTGTACTTTTCAAAATTATGAGGGATGCATGTGATTTTATTTCCGATCGATTTTAGAAGTTCTTTGACTTGTGGATGGTTTTAACGTCGCGATGACAAAGTGTCCATCATACCTTCGTAAATTATGAGCGATGACTGTAATAAAATGGGGATCTCTGAATTGGAGGTTGCAATGGAAGTTAGCAGCACTGCTATAACATCATGTGATGTGGCAGTGGGCTCTGATTTTCTTATCATGCGGTTTGAAATACCCTTCACAGATATGACAGCGATCTGCCGACTTGTATTTTCGAAGTTGTTCTGGCGTGAGTGGAATCAGCGGTGCTGGATTTTTTTCGGATGACTGTGATACGTTTGTGCTCGGAAACGTGCTGCTCAAAGAACAAGACCACACAACTCACACTCCGATGATGACGATAGGGAGATGACAAGCGCTCGGCATGTTTTATAGCCAATAGCACATGGGGGAGTGTTTTTGCTACACTTTGGTAAAAGAGAGGCCGGGATCCATCCACCTTTTCCTGCAGAGCTCCCGAATCAAAGACAATGTGAAATATCTGAGCAAATTTTCTGTGGGTATTTTCGAACTGTAAAGTATTATTTTCCCTCGTCTGCCATCTGAATAGCTTGAGTTTCTTGACAGTAACCCAGCTCTAAGTGCTCATCCAGCTTTTTCTGCCTGGAAAAACATTCCAAGCATCTAAAGCAAAAATCAGACTTTATCCTCATGCTTAGTATATTGTGATCGGCTCAGACGACTAAAATCTTTGATTCAGATGAAATGCGATTGATAGTAAAGTAACTTGATACTGCATTGTGACGCTGTTTTGGAGATCAGCAATTGATTGTTTTCCCTAGAATAAAGACATTGATGTGGGGACGTCTTTAATTCTGGCTTAAAACTGGATATTTCCTGTGTTGATGGTATTGAAATAGGGTTTGTACTGAGATATGCGGTAGATGTGATCGTCAGCTGGATGAAGTACAGAAAGCACATCTCAGATCAGGCATAAGTCATCCTTATTTTTAATGTTCACATATGCTTTAGTCAATAAAATCTTTTCGGAAAGTTTGTCATAGTTACCTGCCCGTGTCGGACTGTATTTGGAGACTGCAAATTCGATCGAGTTGACTCCGACAAAGACCCATGCGGATCCTCTCTCTTGTTAATCATCTATGTTGCGTTGGATTTACGACCAGATGTTGTGAAGAATCTTGCTGAAATTACTGCCACGAGAAACGATGACGGATTGGATCTGATCCAGTCTTCAATGCTTTTTACTTCCCGTGTAAAATGAATGTCGAAAGCGATACCCAGTTTGATAGCAAAAAACCTACAACTACAACACACACTGACGTCTGAACACCTCACAACGATACACCATATATGAGATTAATGAGTTCTTCTCGTGTCATGCAGAAAATGCTATTTCATAATCAGATTTTTATCGTAAACGATGTTGATCGTACCATGGTGGTAGAGTTCTTTTTGCTGTGACGCTGTGAGAAGAACAAGATATGTTCCTATGCCAACCACTTTGGTGAGTGTGAGTGTGACAGTGATGTCATTGTGAAGATGGTACGTGTTCAAGATGGCATCTTTGAGATCGTAACGATGTTCAATGTTGGCAAAAGTAAAACAATTTGTGTGGTCAGCAGAGTTGTCTGCGGCCATGTCTGTCTGTCTCTATGATAAGACTGTGATATTTTTATGAGTTTGTTAAGTATTCTGTTCCCATACATCTCACACAGTGTTTCCGAATAAGGTCCTCGTCGTAGTTTAGTCTAATGACGTCATGCTCTGATAACTGTCTTCGCTATTCCCATGTGAGTAAAATTTGTCTTCGTGCTACTCCCATAGTCCTCGTCGCAGTGAGTATTAAGGTCATAGGAGCATTATATCTGACCACCAGTCGCGATGGCTTCGTCTAATATGTCTGGATAATGCAAGATCACCTCTGTGATAAAGACCTCCTCCTCTTCGTCGCGGCTGCTGTCCATGCTGCGGTTGTCCTCAATGCGGTAGGAAGATATATTTATATAGTAGAGAATGACTATTAAAATAAGCATTATGGATGAGAAAGATTTGCATCAGAAACTGAATGATTTTATTGCACCGTCAAGCAAAAGTCTCCGGAATTTAAAAGCTCGTGAAGACCACGTTGGGTGGATCCGGGCTAGTTACGGTTTTGGAATGTTGTCCTTCTGGCGATATCGATTCAATAATAACTAAACAATTAGCTTCACGGCCAACGATATTTCCCGCCACAATGGAAACGATATTTCCCGCCACAATGTTACCGTGTCTGTGAGGATCGATGTTTGAGTCTGTATTACGGCTCTATATGGAGAATCTGCTGCGAGGTCGTATCGTAGGAAGTCATATCTGTATCGATGACGACATTCAAGGTTCTCGCTGTTCTCCCGATGGATACATGGTGGTGGATCATCAGATTGTGCTGCTTGAGTTGAAGTATCCCTTGGCAAGACACGTGGGAGTGATGCCAGAGTATTATCGCCCACAGGTGGCATCAGGTCTGGCCGTATCTCCGATCGCGTCTGAGGGTCTGCTGATCGATGCAGTATTTCGTAAATGCTCTTATGGTCAGCTGAATTTCACACCGTGGTATGACAAAAATTTTCATCATCGTGACTTTGGCCGTTATTCCCAACTGCCTCTCGCCATCAGACTTGTACTTTTGTTAGGTACGGACGACTTAGAGATGCTTTAGTTACTTCAGATGGGTCTGGACACTGAAGTGATGACTGATGACAAGACGACGTTGCGTTATTATGAGATCGACCTGGTTTATCCTGAAAAAAAAAAACAAAAAAAAAAAGAAAAAAAACATTGAAGCGTATGGCGCTACAAGCAGCATGATCTCTGTCCTCAGAAAAATTATCATTATGTGGTTCGTCAAGCCGTCTTGCGTGTTCATGAGCGTGTGAGACGCCTTAGTGTTCAGACTCTTTAGATCATAGTTTCTCTATTTGCTAAAACTTTTGATCGTATACCTTTTCAAATCGGCTAAGCGTCATGGGTAGCTTATCCATGCAGATATCATCTGTGGTTTTTAGCTCGTGAATCAAGATAGAAATATCAAATTGGGCTCCTCTCAGATACGACCGGATTTTACTGAGTACTCGCTCATAAACCAACAAGGCCTGCTTGGTATTATTTTTTGGGCTTCCAGCGCGGGCTCCATGCGTTTTACTATGGTTTGTAAAGCTAGTCCGGCTCCGGATAAAATCAACATGATGCGATCCCGAACGCAGTGACGAAAAGTGGCACACAGAGAGTGATTTTTAATAAACGTCTATAATGCACATATGCCCGCTAGCACGCGTAGACTTTTCGATGATAATAGCGGTAATACTATTCAAGTTCACGTCGGTCTTCTTCAGATAAATGCCCGTCAATGTGATTAAAATCGATTACCGGTCGGACAGTCATCTTTATGCTCCTGATTCGATTAAACTTTGAAATAACACCTCAAGTTTCAGCAGATGCTCCGTCAGGAATTTCATATACTTCTCAACACTGAACGTTTTATTTTCTACTCCACTCAGTATTTCTGGATGATTGCTTACTTGATAAAGCCTTGGAAAAATTAACCGTATGTTGATTCCTGTGAGCTCATTGAGTTTAACAAGATACTCAAGGATATTGGGAGTAGCTTGTTGAGAAATAGCCTCGAAATATAGGTACCCTGCAATGACATCTCGTGAATTCACACTAAGTTTATGGTGGTATCTGTAAAGGTGATAAAACATCATGACGATTCTTTCCACGTTAAGATGGACCTTTTCATACTCGAGCATTTCTTCGGAGAGTGCTTTATTAATCTTAATAATCGATTCATACCCAGCAATGTTTAATGTTCTGTCTGTGATATTTTTCTTTATCTCTGACTCTGCTTCAGGGGATCCTTGAAATAGAATTTTGGAACTTGAGTTATTTGGTGAATCTCGCTGCTCATATACAACGTTGTCATGGTGAGACGGAAAAGATAATGATACGCTGCAGCGACCAGGTTTGGATTAATTTTTCCATGCTCTAGATACACAAAGAAGTAAAACAAGGCC
>JAECUM010052513.1:0-10906 GCA_016617855.1 Megalonaias nervosa
TATTAGGTAGACAGGGCAGCTAGGGCGGCAGAATGCAGGGAAAGACAGATTTTAAAGTAGGAAAATCTGATTTTGTTACAAAACTGATCCAGATGAAAAAAAATGGAAGCTGTATTTAAATTTTGCCATTATTCAAAATGCGATTTGGTCTAAAAGGCTTTGCATTAAGGGCATTGTATTGGGCAGTGGAGGTAGGAGACGCTAAATCTGACTGTGACATGGGCCGGTAAAACCATCTGGTTCGTTGACCTATAATCCTTCTTGCTGTCAACGTATCCTTTTTTCTATCGTAGAGACACATTGGTACGTTGAAATTATAACGAATAGATTAGGTCCAGATGAAAACATGACGTAATATTGTGTTAGCATTATCGATCGAGCTTAAAGAGGACAATGAGATTTTAGCATGTTCCCGGTGTATAATAAATACTGTTGAAATAAATTTTTCAAAACCCACAAAATTCGACTGTATAAGAATCTGCAAATATAATGTCGAAGGTTGGATCGATCAAAATGCAGATAATCCAAGGGGGGGGGGGGGCAGACAGACAGACGGACAGACAAAAAGAGAAAGAGAGAATTTTCTATCAGTTCTTTTCCAGCCGACTTAATTTTGAGCGTTTTGATCACTTCGTGCATTGATGAAGTAAATAAGCAACAGCGAAACTTTCCCTCTCGGTGAAGATCATGTTAAATTGATATATTTGTCATTTCTAGTAAGCGATAGATATTATTGCAAAAGCAAAGGAATAAAACATATTTCCTTTAATAGTCGGCGTCACTCCCAAATTTCGACATCGGGAAATAAGCGTAAAAGAAGTTAAACAAATCGGAATTAATGTTGTAGTTTAATCAGACCCATATTTCTCCTCCATGGACCTCACTGAGGCCACTTGGGCTGTAGAGTGCAATGGAGATTACTAATATAACAATTTCAAGACTAAGGGTCAGTTTGTGTGATTACATGACCATGGGTCAGTTTGTGTGATTTCATGACCAAGGGTCAGTTTGTGTCACATGTCATGGAACTGGTTGCCGTTTTCTGATTGGCTGTATGCAAATTACTGATACTGCCTGCTATTTGGTATGTATTCATGCACGGTTAATAAACTTTTTTAAGAGAGTAGAATTTCAATGAACGTAAAATAATTGGTCAGTCCAATACGTACCAAACATACACAGAAAAAAACAGAATGAAAAACATACAACGATCAAGGAAGAAAGACCGGCAGTCTGACAGATAAGTAGGCAGATAAACAGATCGACTGTGATTTAGCTAGTCATAAATATACAAGCTGAGACATAAAAATAGAAAGAATGATTGGGAAGAAAGGTGGGCAAGTAGAGACAAAAAATTATATGCAGATATAGAAAGAAACCTTGAGTACGAGACTTCCATGGCTTCAACTGAACTCTTTGTTTATCATTCTGCTAACGTATAACAAACTATACTTCTCTGTATCATTTACAATTTCTTGTTTTGAAATTGTTTTGTACAAGAAAGGGATCCATACATTTTATCTTAACAAGTCTCCTCTTTTTAGATTATGCGGATACCATGTCTCGTATCGGATTGGATACTCACCTGAACGTCACTGAAAACGACGTTATCGGGACTGCAATGGCACTGATTCGACTGTGGTACGTATACAACCTCGACACAGAACTACTGATACGTGGTCAGATAATGGATACTTTTACCGACCCACTGACGTCAGCTGATGTGCTTTATATAACCGATATTGCCGATGAACAAAACCAACATTATGCAGCTATAAGATGGCTAGAGGCCCTATTAAAGACAATACAGTCAACAGAACGCAATGAAGATTCAATAAAAGAGGTGCAAGTGGTTCGGAGACTTGCAAGTGCGTATGACAAGGTGAGTCTAATGTAGATAAAGTCCCAGATTTGTTTAAGATTCAGTATTCAGAAACTGGGTCAGAATTCGTGGTATACAATCAAGCTGTTTAATTTTAGTTTTGCTGATGACATGCCATTGATAAGTCCTTCTATTACGGGTTTAAGGAAATTATTAAAGATATGGGAACAATACGCATTAAAGAATGATATCATCTATAATACCAAAAAATCAGTATGCATGGTCTTTCAGCCAACTTCTTTCAAATTACCATCTCCTCCCTCTGTACATCTTAATGACAATGCTCTTACGTATGTCAACTGTTATACGTATTTGGGTCATATTTTGAAATCCAATCGGTCAGATAATGTAGATATGATGAGACATTACCGATTTTTGTATACTCGAACAAACATGCTTCCAAGTGAATTTAAGAATTGTTCATTGAATATCAAAATTAGGTTATTCAAGTGCTATTGCTGCTCTATGTATTGTGCTCGTCTGTGGACAAACTTTAGTGAATGTATGAAAAGAAAACTAGTTATTGGTTATAATAATAGTCTTCGTTTTCTATTAGGTCTTCCTAGATGGAACAGTGCCTCCAACATGTTTGTAAATTATAATGTATTCAGTTTTGATAAAGTAATGAGAAAGTATGTAATTCTCCAAATTTGCTTAATAGCCTATAATTACTAATATGTTTGTAAATTATAATGTATTCAGTTTTGATAAAGTAATGAGAAAGTATGTAATTCTCCAAATTTGCTTAATAGCCTATAATTACTAATATGGCAATGAAATATCCGGGATATAATTTGTGATTACATAAATTTACATAAAACAACAGATGTCGTTTTGGCTCGTCGATTTCTAGGTCAATAAAACTATTTTCAAGCATCCGCAACAAGTTGAAATAAACTAGTTGAAACATAATAAATTTAAAGATATAATACCTGTAAAAACAGCCATGTAAAGTTTTGCAAACACAACGGTTTTCGCGTTTTATTTGTTTGTCTTGTCTATGTTTTATATTTGCCTTTGAAAAAGACTCATTAGGAGTCGAAAGCGCTCAGGCAAGTTAGATATTAGTTTTGCACTGTTCGTTGTCAGTTTATTGCATTTATCTTAATCAATCCCTGACACACGCGATCCCTTGCTGGATCGGATTTTAAGAAGGTCTTTAAAATACAATATCGACGAGAGTTTTATATCGAAGATGTCGCAACTAACATACGTGTGGAATGTACAAATTCTAGCCATATTCCCAAGGTAATTCCGGCTCCTCTGTTAATATAAACAACTGCTCATAAATATAATATGGACGTCTCGTTCGAGAAAAAGTTCACGAAGCTGGGCAGTCGGAATAATATTTGGAGATTTTATTATATGATTCATGGATGGAAACTATCGTCTATCCAGTTAATTATTTTTTAAAATAGAAAATACAGATAACAATTTAAACAAACTATTGCTAAACGTTATGCGTAATTATTTTGTACTTAAATTATTTGCAACAGTATGGAATGCCATGGAAATCATTGGAGATTCTTGAACTTCACAACGAATTTGGTGAGTAAAAACTGAAAAGAAAATGATGTAAGGAAAATACCAATTTAAAAAACGACATTGTCCATAAGCACACCTCCCGTTCCACATATTCACAGTGGGATTTGGTTTTTAAACAGATATAATTACTTTTCTGGCTTTTGGTACATTTTCATTTTGTAATCATTTCTGTGAAAGGGTTTTATTTTGGTATTATCCTCCTTCGTATCAATCCTTTTCTATCAGAACAACTCCTGCTTGCTTATTTTATACAACTTATAAAGTCAGACGCAAGTTCTTTTGCAGCATTTTTTTCTTGTGTCATTAGAAGCAGTCTTAGCTTTTTATACACTTAATACTCGTTACTCTGGTTTTACACACGTGGAATAATCGTAAAAGGAATTGCTAATGTGTGTGTGTGTGTGTGTGTGTGTGTGTGTGTGTGAGAGAGAGAGAGAGAGAGAGAGAGAGAGAGAGAGAGAGAGAGAGAGAGAGAGAGAGTTTAAAAGCAACTATATTGTACTGTTGGGGGGCAGACAAATATTACTGCAGATTTAAATAAGAAATCACGAATCGTAACTCTGGTTTCATTTCGATAACATTATTCCCCTTATGTATAAAGAAATGGCAATGGTATAGGACCAAACGTTTTCCTAGTGTTCTCTCCTTTGCAAAGGAGACAAAGAAAAAACATGAACATTCAATGAAAAATAACACAGGAAAAGTGGCCACATGATATGGCAACTAACACAGGAAAGTCAACACATTAAACAATAAAAAACACGAAAATATCTGTTTCCTGGATATAAAGCTAAACTTATTTTAACATGAATTCGTTATTAATACGTACGAGATTTAAGAATTCGTCCGGAAAAAATGACCTAATCTGCGGGAAAAAATTGGTTCGTTCTCGTTGATAATTTGGGTATTCGAGAAGGAATAGAGTTACATTGAATTTTCAGATATATTTCACGAAATTTAATGGTGCCTTTTATAGATATTTTCTGTATGCGATTTCTGTTTACTGTGGAAAATTATCACAACAGTCGTAATCCTATCTAATATTCGGTACATTGCACGAAATTCACATCTTTTATACTATTAATAAATTCTGAGATTTAGTATCTTGGTATGGCGTACCTTATTTGCAGCAATCAACCAACAAAATTTGACCAATTGTAGATGCAAGACATTCCCAAAACAGTGGACAAATTCTAATAAAACACTAACTGTTCTCAGTATAGTCAGTCTGATTTAGCTTTGTCCGCCATTCCAGTGGCCTTTACTCTGACCTGATCATTTGAACTGATGCAATAGCTATCTGTCACACTGTTTTATCCACTTACATCCATCTCTGTTGCTCCCCAAATCGCAATGTTGTAATATACAATCTACCTAGCCCCGAAGAAAAGGGAGTGAGGAGCAGTGTGGTTTGTTTTTAATAACTAATTTTTAAAATGTTATCAAAGAACTTTCATTTGCTGGCTCTTGAGACATTCCACAAAACTTACAAAACTGCAAAGTAATTGCGTTACATGTTATACTTCTGAAGGGAGGTAACTTAGTCGTGTGTCGTACTCATACGCGTCTCAGAATAACGAGATCAGCACTAGCGCCAACTTAGTGAAAGAACAAGGTTGACAAATAAAACACAGTTTCAATATTACCACATGTATGACACACGACAGTTAAATTTCAGATAAATGGAACGTCTCTTTCCTGAATACAAACAAATATTCTAAAGGAAATATATGTTAAAAGATCAAGAATGTTTATGTTCGAATGGGATAGAACTCCAACTTCAGATTGATCTAGGGAAAAAGACGAAAAGAGTAGACTTTTGATTAAAAGACAAAGGAAAGAAACGTTCACTTTTAAGATGTCATTGTTCTGTCTATTATGCATCCTTATACACGTTATATTATATTCTCCAAGTTAAGTTATTAACTCCTTTGAATAAATGCTAAACTCTAACCTGTTGCCTGAAAACTGTGGCATAGGTGAACGGTCCGGACATTGTACAGTGACACACCACATGGCCAGTTTGAATCTGCAACCTTCTTGTTGCGGGTCAGGTTAATCATTGAGCCGATTCCAGACCATGTATTCGCGACGGTTTTTCATGCACACTAATCAATTGTCATAGTTTAAACGCTTGGATACCATTGGTTTGAGGTAAAAGGTAATAAATGAGTTGTTTCAAAGCTATGTAATCTAAATAATGTTGATTACTGAGATATTTGCATTACAGTATATAATAAACATCATGCAGCCAGTTATATACACCAAATTCTTCAGTTCATATCTTACTCGAAGGAGAAATGAGCGCCTCTTCTCTGCTTCTCTTTTTCATTGCGTTTACGAAAGATTCTTCGGATGAAAAGGTCAAAGAAAACATTATGTATTTTCGTGGCAAGTTGGAAAAGATCCCAATGTATGACCGAATAAAAAAATTGACCTGCGATGAATCGGAAACGAAAGAACATTACTACAGACTCTGCAGAGGGCAAGTAGCAAGGGTATGTACCCAAAAAATCTTACCGTTGTTCTTTTTTTTTTATAAAAAAAATACAGTAGCTATTAGCTCTAGATTTCTATCTTGAGCGTTGTACGTTTTATCTCGAATGCTCGACCTTAACTCGGTATGTTGATGGATCGAGCTATCATTCAGAGCAAAGGGAATAGTGTATTGGTTGCTGTAAGTAGCAAGTCGAGAACCACAGATTGCATCTCTCTCTCTTTCTCTCTCTCTCTCTCTCTCTCTCTCTATATATATATATATATATATATATATATATATATATCTTTACAATTATTTAGGAGGGGAATGAAGAAACTTATGCATAATGCGCCTTCAGATCTGGGTCTGTGCAGCTTGATAGAAGTAATCAGAAGAACAAACCACATAAACCCTAATCTGCAGACGCATTATGCTACGGCAGATTAGGATCTTTATTGTTTGCAGTTTGACTCGACTTATAAGCGAGTACATACGGTATACATTATTCAAATTGTTTTTAATTTAATTAAGATCCTCTATGTGCATCCCTTTATAAGTCCTATCCCTATAAGCACTGTTTTTATATCTATTTCAGCCCATACAAACACTATCTGAATTGAAATGTGTGTACAAGAAGTCTATAGTGCCATACTATCGTGTCAAGGAGGAAATCATGAATTGGAAACCAAGACTTTCCATATTATACGATGTGATATTTGATGCTGAGGCCAATGTATTAAAAGAATTTGCAATGTCTAATGTACGTATCTCTTTGTTAAAAATACTTATTATTACTTATGGCCATTCAGGTCCACTAGAATCCAGAGTTGTGCTCTCTCTCTCTCTCTCTCTCTCTCTCTCTCTCTCTCTCTCTCTCTCTCTCTCTCCGCTAAATCTATCACATGTCGGATTTCAAATCTGCTAAGATTCTCACCTTAGTCAATTTGGTCACTGAGTTTATACCTTTGTGAAGCCTTAATTGTCACCGTGTTACCTCTACGTTTATTAAAACCAAACTTTTAACAGGCGCTATACAGCTTGAAATGCAAAAATGATTGTTTCGATTACACTCTATTAGGACACATCCAACAGAGTTAACTCAGATTCTCTCTCTCTCTCTCTCTCTCTCTCTCTCTCTCTCTCTGCTAGTTAGATACGACAACTAATGACATTATTTTATTTACCGTTATAACAATGGATCTGTTTATGTCTTACACTTGCATCCCATATGTCATATGCCGTTATGCCTTACACTTGCATCCCATATGTCATATGCCATTATGCCTTACACTTGCATCCCATATGTCATATGCCGTTATGCCTTACACTTGCATCCCATATGTCATATGCCGTTATGCCTTACACTTGCATCCCATATGTCATATGCCGTATTTCGATTTTTCAAAGTTAGAGCTGATTTAGACTTAATTATAATCCGAAAAAGAAATTTGCTGTGTCCACACATTTCAGTCTCATTTTAGTACAAACATAAAACAATGACAGAATGCAGTACATACATACATACATACATACATACATACATACATACATACATACATACATACATACTGTTACGTATAGGCTCGTTGAAAAGTAACAAAAGAAAAGAGTGAAACCAACAAGCTTTGTAAGTTTTAACAAAAATAATTTATTTCCCTAGAAAACACGGTGAAAATAGAAAATAGGACTTACAGTTTGTGAAGACAATCCAAACATTTATCCTAGTACTGAAAAAATACAAGTCCTCTCAGTAAATAGTTTTAACTGAATCCAGGTTGGAATCTTGATGACGTTCCAAGATGGAGGATGATGACGTCAGGTGAAGTCTTTATACGAATGTCAAGAGTTCCACGTTGAACCACAACTTGTAATGTTTCAGTTTAGAAAAAATTTCCACTGAATGTCTTTGTCCTAAAACCTTCATACAATGGAATCACTTGTATAGTTCTCCAGGGAATAAATTATTATATTCTAAAAAATAGATGAAGTTCTGAACAAGCTGTCATCTATGATAAAACATCTCGAGCTCCAAAGATGTAAAAATACAACTCTTTACGTCACCTAATAGAAATATATCCTTCTTCTTGAAGATATATTATACGACTGACTGTTTCACGGGGATCTGAGTATTTTTAAACTAAACTAAGACGTTATTTCAGGCGTGCACGATGGAACGCGTGGCTATTTCATCATCAAATAGAGCAGTAAACAATGCAATTACACGTAGACCAGAAAATGACCTTGGCAATAACCAATCGTTTTCGCGTAGTGTTTACTAAATCGACAAACCATGGTATGCTAAAATCGTGCTTATGCGAGTCATACTGCGTTTTATATAAACATAATATCTCTTTCAAAAACATCAGATCTCGTGAAAATAATCATTACAATAAAATGTAATGATACAAAAATAAAATAGAAAAGAATTTCATATTAACACACAAGTAATTAAATTGCATATTCGTAACCATACATACATACATACATACATACGTACATACATTTTATGTTTTGCGGTTTAACATCTATCCAGTTTCATTGAAGCCCACGAATAATGGAAGGAGACTAAATTTTAGCTTGGTAGAAGTCCATAGTATTATATTTCTCGCATGTTTTAGCTCCAACGATCCGGTGTCATATTAACAGAGAACAGTCAAGGATTCAGTGAGATTCGCATCAGCGAAACGTAAGTATACATCCTGTACAATGTTTATATAATATTTCACGTTTGCATTCCATTTATAGCTAGTACATTCCAAAAAAAAAATTTAAAAAAATGGACGCATAAACGATGTAAGGAGATATGTAGGGGGCATTGTTCAATTTCTGGTAATTCCACTCGACCCTTCATCCACATAACATCTTTTGTGAATGTAAAACAGGAATGAAAAAGCATCCACTAACACAGCCCTCGACATTAATTTTTATTCTGAAAATTATCAATATCTACATTTAGATATTATTATTATTATTATTATTATTATTATTATTATTATTATTATTATTCAGTGTCGTCCTGATCATCAGATGAAAAGAAAGCCGATTAATTTCCCATATATTTATTTTCTTTAACTTTGGACCCTCAAAATTTTAGTCCGCATCAATGATCCGAAACGTTTGTCAGGATCTTACAATCGTCGTGATTTTCATTGTCACGAAATGTCATAGCTAATGAGATCACACGTTTCTACTCGCGCACGGACGGACATGAAAGATTACAATATATCCTAAAAAGGGAGGAGACCAACAGCAGCAGCAGCAGCAGCAGCAACAACAACAACAACAATAATAATAATAATAATAATAATAATAATAATAATAATAAATAATAAATAAATAAATAAATAATCAGTTATTAACACTTTAATATCATCACAAAAATGGAGGGGGGATAACAAGTTTTAATCATCCTTAAAGATAAATTTGCATAATATATAATTTGTATGTGTATTTTATCGCCTCCTTAGTCTCAGGGCAGAATTGAAAGGTTTTCTGATTTGCACTGTCAGTCGTGATGTAACAGGAACAAGTGTCGAGTTCAAAGCCATATACATGTAAATGGTGAACTGAGTTGTCACAATAGATTGTCCTGCACGTGAAGCAAGAACGCGATTTCCACGAAACTTGAAACATTTTCTTTAGTAAATAATTCCAAATATTTTCAAAACCATGTTTAAAATTTGGTCTTGTTTGAAGATTGGATGAAAATTAAATATAGATGATAAGTACTATACATATGCCAGGTGTTCTAGCCCAGTTGGTTTGGGATACGAACCAATAGCACAATCTCATATCTTTTCGCGAAAGGGAAAATAAGCTCAGATGAAGTATGATGAAATAATATGTTCAAATATATATACGTTCGCTGAAAAGTCGGGTCATTCAGTCCAGTAAGCATACGTACAATATCTCAGACCCTTCCCACAATCCAAAGCGTCTTACTTAGAGCGAATCATCGTGGTAGTCATCGGATTATGCTGGTTCCAACAGGCTGACTGCCGTATTACTGTCGCTGTGATTTTGTCTTGGCAGAAAGGCCTGATGTATTGTAGGCAGGTCCAGTCAGAGGTCGGGGGAGTTGCAGAGGGCCATATGGCCCGGGCCTCAACCACTGGGGGGGGGGGGCTTTGTTTTTGCCAATTATTTTTAGATCTCTTAAACACTCTCATTGTGTACTCAGTTGTCTTTGAAATATTTATATAGTAATGATATGGGCTTGTTTTGGCATTCAATTAATTTCCAAATTTAAACATAACCAGGGGCCTCAAACACTCGAAGTGACCTGGGCCTTTCTCAGCCTCTGAAGAGTCCTGGTTCCAGGTACACCTCTTCATCCAGATACAATGATCTATTCTACATCCATATACCTTGGTCTTTGAACTTTCTCCGATATGCTTGGTAGAAGAGAAGGCCAGGGTACCAGGCTATTGCAATAATGTTATACGTCTTCTACATATGACTAATTCAGCGGCTTCTTCCAATTTCCAGTATGCAATAATTGCCTGATGGACGGCGAGAGGTGTGTGGATATTCATTATTGTATCATGTTGTAAGGACCAAGATGTATACCTTATGAAAAATTGACACGATATCAATTTTTTTTGTATATGTAAATATGTTGACAGTGCCATGCTAGGCCTAGCAATGTCCTCCCCCTAGCACATACAATACAGATACCAAAACCACCACCACCACAACTACTACAAATAATAATAATAATAATAATAATAATAATAATAATAATAATAATAATGGTGATATTGAGAAGAAGAAGAAGAATAAGAATAAGAAGAGAATAAAGTATATAACTGTTCTGTGGGGCATTAACGGGGGCAAGGGGTGGACTAACATTTAATGGGAGTTTAAAAATATCATATATAGTCCATATGATTCTTATAAAAACGAAGCAAATTCAAGCAAGCCATAATTAGTCATATTGCTATTGATATTAACAAAAAGAACTTATCTTTTATTTGTTAATTTTCATAATTTATTTTAAA
>JAECUM010052514.1:0-13576 GCA_016617855.1 Megalonaias nervosa
TATATATATATATATATATATATATATATATATATACCAAATCGGATCAATAAGTGAAAAGAAGAACGGAATCAACGTCACCTCATACAATTACTCAGACGTTACTTGCAATTAAAATCGCCTGAGATCTTGATGATGCATGTGTTATGAAAAGTTTGTTTATCATAACCTTCTTCTCATTCCCTGTCATGAGAAGGAAATACCAGAATCTTTAAGAGATGCCTTGGCCCATGATTAGAGAGAGAGAAAGAGAAGAAAGTTCGGCTCTCTTAAGTGAAGTAGGTGTCACACATAACGGTGTAGATACGGCTACATCTTGGAGAAAGCTTGGCAGTGCAAGAGATACACGGGATCCTGTAAGAGATAGACAAGTCTCTCTGATTCTGGGACTAACGAACTGAAGATACAAGCGGCTCGGCGCATTATTTATACTAGTTCAAGATACCCCTGGCCATATTTGGTAAAGATTTGAGTACCAAGTGTATCATGCCAGTATCATGCCGGCACCGCGTGCATTTGTCCCAAACCAGAAAGAGCTCCAGTCTATCCTGATAGAAGCGAATGTGTTCCATCTGCCTCCAGTCCATCTTGATGGAAACGAATGTGTTCTATCTGCCTAATCAGCATTATATTGGTTGAACCCTAGCTTACTAAGTCAGACAGAACGTTAAGAATTCTTGCCACTGAGTGTTATTTGCTGAGTTAGCATACACATGTATAATACAGGAGAGAAGATTTGTACTTGTTTGTAAAGGGAGAAATCTTTATCAAAATAGAATATAGTTCTAGTAAATAAAGTTAATCTCCATATATTTTAGTGGAAATTACTCCCAATATAATTTAATGAAAAATTGATCCAATGAAAAATTAGTTTTAATACAATTTAGAGAGAATTTCAATGTTATTATTTTTACTCAAAAATTCTATCCTAATAATACCTTCCGGGTCATTTGAGCTGAGCCCTCGAGGCTCGATAAAGAGAAAAATTACATTCATACAAAGAAGGTAAAAATATTAAAAATTAAAAAAACAATGCATTGTTAAAATAGTTGATAATTTGCACACACACACAAAAAAACCACAATGAAAAATCATTGCGGTACATTCTGTGAAGTTCAAATAAAAAACACAATGAGAAAAACACTGTATAATATTCAGTGAGATACAAAATACAATAAAAAGAACACTGGAAAATTTTTATTAATATTCAAAAAAATACCATGAAAAGTACACTTCACAATATTCAACAAAATTCAAAAATACAATGAAAATAGTCGGGCACGACATTAAAAAAAAAATTTGAGAGAATTTGCAATAGTTAAAAGGTTGTAAAATATTCAAGAAAATTCTACACAATCTACTCTATGACTAGTCCGGTTAGACGATTATAAAAAGTTAATATCAGCATGCAGTTCTTGTTTTCTTTATTTTTCTTTTTATATGTTAGTTTACTTTTTTTTTTCTTTTTTTTTCTTTTTTTTTTTATTTTTATTTGCATAACATCAGCAGAACATATTTATCGGTGACTACGGTTATTATTTTGCTTCAACGAGTGTGGTGAAAAGAACTCTCATTCTTGTGGATAGTACTAGTAAGCCGATATTGAGTTAATCTTCTTATTGCATACATAATATCAATAAAGAAATATCAGAAACATTGAAGTAAAAATGTTTGCGAAAAGAATGGAGTAAGAATTTGGAATTAATCAAGTGTAAGGAAAGTGAAAATTTTAGTGTCCTACTCTAATAACCATGACGTCTGTTCACTTGCAATCAAACCTTGACCTGTGTGTGTATGAACTAGAAATTGCATTTAATCTAACCTAAGAGTAATACGTGAAAGTATTAAAATCGTAAAATTGATTCGGTATGCTCTAGTGCATCATTAAAATCGTAAAACTGGGCGTTTATTACTGACGTTACCTGTGACGTGTGAAAGAGCATGTATCGCCGTTATCGTTAAAACAAATCTGACTCAGAAGCTGATCGTATGCAGGGCAATAGCTGCTCAAAACTCGGTGTCGAGCAATCGCTCCGACACTTGACTATATAATCATTTCAGAATACATATATACGTATATAATGAACAACACGACAACATCGATTGATGTTGCGAAACTAGAGAAGGAAGCACCTCTTCTGATTGGTTTGAAGGCATTAGAGCCGTTTCTATGGCGTTATCGCCGAGACACATTCATATGATTTCATATGAAAACGTGAGAGAAAAACCTCAATAACATTATCGAACACCATTTAACTACAAAATAAACAACAACTGCATCAGTATGTTTGAGACGGCTAGGTGGAAATTACAAATCTCTCTAAGAAAGGTAAATACGGTACGACTTGTTATATGTGTTGGTAGCGAAACATATATATACGGTGGTTTCAAATTTCAGTACGAACAGGTTTGATGTAAATGCTTAGTGTATGGAATGCAAGTTAAAGTCAGTAGGTTCATTCACACTCTCTGTAGTAGAAATCTTAGCAACTGTGACGTATATTACTGCAGTAGGTTAAAAAAAATTATTGTTACTGAATGAAAAATTAAATATAGCATAAATTAGATTAGTTTTTGGAAATACTTTGAAATTAACGCACAAACTTTGCAATTTGTATTTCAAAAAAACCAAAATAAAATATAGCAAAAACATACCTTTGTGAGAATTACCACAATCCAGAAATATTCTTCCTGTGAAACGAATTAGATATTAAATAGTAAACAATACACGTATTGTCTGTAATACTGAAAGAGTTCAAATTGTAAAAGTTAAAGTCATTTTCACTGGAAAGGAAACTGTCAATGCTGTTGTTGTTGATCTGGGGCCTGGCGGAGATGTCGCTGTTGGACCCATGGAAATCTCTGTTTATGGCACGGATAGATGTATTTCAGCCTGGGTTGTAGATAGCTCGAATTCGGGGCTGGACTAGGTACTGTATGCATTCAGGATGTCGTAATTTCAGGTGTTACTGCAAGAAGAATTCTCACCGGCGATGTATGCATTTTATGCTGGAAATCCTCTCAGTTGTCATTGCGTTCATTCCCTTGTGATGTTCCTAGTGCTGATGTTTCAGAACAGACCCTTCTTGTGGGCGAAAAGTACGAAAAATCACAGAAGAGTTGTCCAGTCGTTGCGGAGTGACACCTTTCGTCTTGATATTCGTCCGTCATTCTTTTGTTTGTTCTCCAACCAATTGTTATGAAAAGTTTGTTTATCATAACCTTCTTTTCATTCCCTGTTATGAGAAGGAAATACCAGAATCTTTAAGAGATGCCTTGGCCCATGATTAGAGAGAGAGAGAGAGAGAAAGAGAAGAAAGTTCGGCTCTCTTAAAGTGAAGTAGGTGTCACACATAACGGTGTAGATACGGCTACATCTTGGAGAAAGCTTGGCAGTGCAAGAGATACACGGGATCCTGTAAGAGATAGACAAGTCTCTCTGATTCTGGGACTAACGAACTGAAGATACAAGCGGCTCGGCGCATTATTTATACTAGTTCAAGATACCCCTGGCCATATTTGGTAAAGATTTGAGTGCCAAGTGTATCATGCCAGTATCATACCTGCACCGCGTGCATTTGTCCCAAACCAGAAAGAGCTCCAGTCTATCCTGATAGAAGCGAATGTTTTCCATCTGCCTCCAGTCCATCTTGATGGAAACGAATGTGTTCTATCTGCCTAATCAGCATTATATTGGTTGAACCCTAGCTTACTAAGTCAGACAGAACGTTAAGAATTCTTGCCACTGAGTGTTATTTGCTGAGTTAGCATACACATGTATAATACAGGAGAGAAGATTTGTACTTGTTTGTAAAGGGAGAAATCTTTATCAAAATAGAATATAGTTCTAGTAAATAAAGTTAATCTCCATATATTTTAGTGGAAATTACTCTCAATATAATTTAATGAAAAATTGATCCAATGAAAAATTAGTTTTAATGCAATTTAGAGAGAATTTCAATGTTATTATTTTTACTCAAAAATTCTATCCTAATACATGTAGTTGATTACTTAAATCTCATCATTCGACAATATGGTATCTATAATGGAAACAAGCTTTACTGGCAAGATATCCGATTCATATATTGAAATGCGCAGATGTCACTCAATATCAAAACTCATCCTAGATCTTGAACGAAGATGGACGAAGGGTATTGGCCTTACAACCGGAGAGCTGGATTTGCGACTTTACACAAAGAATGATCAAATACTTTCATGCAGTCCGTTCTTTTGTAAATAATTGTTTGTTTGGTTGGTGCGGTCTTTTTTTAAAAGAAATTTCTTGGATAATAATATAATGTAAATACAATACATTGATTAAATGTATTGTGTGTTATTATTGTCCAGGATGTTTTGTCACTATGGGAATCCGCCTTTGAAAGACCTGTAATGCAGAGGTGTATCGAAGAAATATTATTTTGTTGATTATTTCGTAGAAAAGTTTGATAGCTGAGTGCAGCTATACTTTTAAAATCTCAATAGATAGCAACTTTGAATTGATTTTGATAGTTTCTAAATTTTACAATTGATCCTTCTCCCGGTATTATCTTTCAAGTTGTCTATCTTGCAGCTAAATCACTGATTTTCTTAAAAATTTTCTGGTGTATTGTAACAATTAAATTTTTTGCCAACTATTTTCTCTCTTCGTGGCTGTTTATCTGTGATGATAAGAAGCTTGAAGTATATTTTATTATAACTTATTCATGAGCATCGCCATATTTAAGTATGATTAATACATCAACATCTCCCCCCCCCTCAGTTTATCTAACCTGTTTCATGTTAGATTTTATAAACGATTCTTTATATATCACATTAATTTTCATAGATTACAAACACTTCTGAGCGGAACTGACAGGAAATCGAACTTACAATTGAAAGGAAAGGCTGTACTATTGACCACTGCTGGCTTGTTTTTGCAATCGTTAGCTCTCTCATTTTCAACGTGGAATCAAACACGTCATGCATAAAAGAACTTTGCACTCCTAACGTCAGTAGATTACAACAATATACATGTATCTTAAATATCCGTTGACTTCCGCAGTGCAGTCAATCTTGCGATCTGCAAATTTTAGCTACCAATCTAACTACATATTTACCTAGTACCCACTTTGCTTCCCAACCGATCCACCTATACTGACCTAACCACGAGGATTTATATCAAATCAGATGGAAGTCCACTTTTCTTTTTCTTTCATAAAAAAGATAACTAAGTGATAATCGCTTAGAGAGATAACGTTCGACGATAACTCAGATCAGAAAAACAAACACAAAGAACATTTTATGGAATTGGTCTGAAAAAAGAATAGATAACAAGGAAAAAAATGGAGTGAGATAAAAGGTACAAATTATTTAGTCGCTTTCAAATAACCAGAAGAGTTCACACTAATCTAACCGACATTTATGCATTGATTTTGCAATGGACATTGTATGCAATATTCAAATGACATTGATATGACTGATATTCATATGACATGGATATTGATATAACACTGATATTCATATGACATGGACATTGTATGCGATATTCAAATGACATTGATGTTGATATAACACTGATATTCATATGACATGGATATTGATATGACACTGATATTCATATGATATGGACATAGTATACGATATTCAAATGACATTGATATGACACTAATATTCATATGACATTGATATATTTTTACGGTATTCAAATGACACTGATATTGATATGACACTGATATGACACTCCATAATGACCAGTGAAAGGCATCTTCGCAAGCCACGGGCAAAGGTCCACTACGCTCTCTTCTCATCAAAGGCTGTCTGCAATAAGAGCTAGGAAGTACCTGACAAAATAGTTGTAAGTTAATATCGCAATCTAACACGATTAAAAAAAGCGGCATAGCAGGTCCATTACAAGATTTTCCTATAATTACATTAATTGCCATTTTTTAAACCATTTTTAGATTTGACTCTTTCAATTGTGATTACATAAAGCCAGAGCTCAGGAAAACCACTCATCCTCTCGTCCTCTCTGAGTTGAGAAAACCTTTATTATCTACTCATCCAAAGGCCGAGTAGATACCGAAGTGCATGTTAAGAATGAATCTGTGTGCATTTTCTACCATATACAAGCACCGAAGTTCAAAATCGTTTCACATCTAGCGTGCGTCAATTATCTGTGACTTTCCCCTATTTCCTTTCCTGTTGTCAGTTTCAGACATGTCACAAGGGAAGCTGACTTTTTCCTGTTTTTATACAGCTACCAAATGTGAGCTTCATTCTAAAAGGCATAAAACTAATAAAACTAACTAAAATATATTTTGGACAGAAGAGATCTTATTTAAAACTCTTCCAATAACGTTGTTACGGGGGACTTTAAAACATTAAAGCCTCCTTAATTGATTTGGCGATCGTTAACTAGGGAATGACCTCCCACGGTGTTATTGCCCAGTGTGGACAGATAGATGGAACATTAACAGATAGCTGAGCAAGGTTATTGAAAGAAATAACAACTACGGGCCCCCTTTGCCAATAAATAAAAATAAATTTAATCAATTAGTACAGAACCAAAATTTCACTTTCAACTAATACAACAGATTTACTAAAATAAATGTAATTAATTAATGCATAACCAAAATTTCACTTTCAATTAATACATGACCAAAATTTCACTTTCAATCCAACGGATTCACATTGATAGCATTTAGTCGCAGTGTTCAATTTACATCATTTTAAGAGTAGTGAATTTAGAGTTAATTCCACGCTTGACAGCATCACCTGGCGTCTGTCTCCTCTCGTCTTGTTTCCACGTCTAATGCGTGCGCTTTTGGTCCTCTTTCTAACCCCTGTTTATTCCGACCTCTCTTAGATGCGGATTTCCCCTTGACTCATCGGGTTTTCTTTTACTTATCTTCTTTCCTTTCTCTCTCTCTCTCTCTCTCTCTCAGAGTATAAAGCTGTTTCCTTAAATACGAGAGTATTACGAAAGCTAGTTATGTTTTCAACAATTATTTGCATATATATATATATATATATATATATATATATATATATATATATATATATATATATATATATATATATAAACTCTCTTTGTTCGTATTCAGATTGGCGATTCACACTGCACAAATTCTGACATGATGTGATCTTAACAAATAACGGTCCTTACAAATTCCTGTATTTCGGTAAGATACACGCTATATTTGTACAAATGACCTTAGCTTGAAGTTCATTGCCCTCGCCGCATGGCAATTGATTAGAAATTACCACGTGTTCTCTACAGACACATGCGGCCGTATATACCAGCATACATTACTACACGTCTTATTTACATTTGACTAGTCAATTCTGTCCAATAAGATAAAGGTTCAATTACTTATGGCATAATATTCACTAAATCTAGCTACAATAACCAATAACCTGCAAGATCATTTAAGCATTGCGAAATCACATATAAATATACAATTGTCATTAACTCACGATAACAATATCATCCTACACAGGAAATCAATTTATGTAACCATAAAAAATATGACACATTTGCATATTACGGTTAAGTCATAAATCTCTATGAAATACTGCATATTTGAACATTCCTGGGGTTACATCATAAATCCCTATGAAAATACTGCACATTGAATATCTGATTACATGCAATCCGTCAATTCTATCAATAAACTAACTGTAAAATTAATAATAAATTGCATACAACTCTCACAACAGATTCCTATGAACTTGAATAATCGAGACACAGCATGAATCATAAGCATATCAACACATTTGCATAAACAAACAAATGAAAATAGAATATTATATTGAAACTAAAATTGCGTACCTTAATGCTGTTCTTTCTTTCTCCCCACACAATCGTGTGTCAAATCTCTATAGCCTGTCTTTTTTTCTTTTTTTTTTCAAAGACAGCTATCTGACCTTTCTTCGTTAACGAGGGAAACACAATTCTATTGTTCCCACGGAGTTAGACCTTTCGTCTTCTCACAAGGCAAGAGTCGAACTGAAGAATTCTGAGCAAGTTGGTACCCTAAATTCTAGTCTCCCAAAGTGTACGCCTTAATTCTTTCTGACCAATCGGAAGTAACTGTTCTTAAAATTCTCCCCTAATAATCACGTCTTTCATCCGATTTCACCAGCCTAAAATATGCTGCAATTAGCTTTCCTCTGAAGATCAATTATTTGACATAAAGTCCTCTCCCGACCGATACGGTTGTAATTCTATGTGCGCTGTGTCACTATACCATTACGATGACTCGGTCAAATTCTACTGAAGCTTAGCGTAGACCATTTTATGTTTCAGAGATGAAATAAGAGAAATATCAGTGAACTTCTCAAGACCTTTTGGCTTGACTAAGCTAACTTCAATGCACAATTTATTCACATTAAGTTTCAATAAGTCTTCAAAATTCGCCACATTACAAACGTGTTCCCTAATATATTGACAAGATTTGTATTTTGACTCAAGAAATTGTAGTATAATATATACCTGTCGATTTTCTTAATGATATTCACATTTACGGCAATTAACAGAGGATATTTTCTTGTCCTACGTTAAATACTGGATATATTTCATCATGCGGTCTAAAAAAGTGATATTTTAAACGAGTGGCGAAGTCACGAGATAAAATAAATAGCTTTTGGTACCACGCGATGAAATATATCAGATATTAACGTAGGAAAAGAAAATGTTCTTGTTATTATATACCAAACTTGCTCTAGAATCGAAGATTCGTCGATTAAATGCACCCTTCGGCACAACTATTTTTATACAATGCGCGCCATTCTAATCTATTTATAAATCTCATATTGTCGAGACATCAGCCGATTGGTCGAAATTGCATTGAGATAATGATGCAGAAACCTTGCAATTCGTTTGGCTGGTCAGCAATCCTTTCTTTGTATGTGCCCTTGAGTAGTTCTCTAGAAATGGAGGTTTGGCTAAAATGAAGTAATAGGTACGAAAGTTGGTGGTAATTGCGTCCCCTCCCCCAAACTTATCCGACTCACATAAAGTCAACTGAAGCACATCTGTGTAAATATCATGATTTATAAATATTACGTGTTACAAAAGGATTTTTAATGGAACGATGTTTCTGGCTGCAGATCTAAATTTAAAACATGATATGTTTTGGTGAAATAACTTCTTTAAAAATTAAAACTTTATGTGCACAGATTCTGCATAATCAGGACGTAGAATCAATGTACTCCTACCGATTCACTATTATCCAATAAGTGTTTTGGCTGTGTCAGAATCTTGGAGAAAACACAATTCAGACCCTTTGCTGTGAAAATAATTAAAAGGACACTCCTTTCTCAACAGTAACACCAATAACTTTACAGGCAGTGCACGCTTGTTGTTAGTTAAAACTAAGTTTTACGGTAAGCACTGTTAGTGGGGAAGTTTGTAATTAAAAAATATTTTGATCCGAAAAGTAACGTGCATTTGAAAAAGAGCTTTTGTATACTGTCACAAGTGACACGTGATTCATTTTGTAGATAACTGTGCGGTTATTTTGTAAATAAATGTATCGGATTTTAGGAGCTGCAATGGCTCAGTAGTTAGCGTTCGAGACTCACCACCGACGGGCCGCAGAACAGCCTGGGTCGGCTACATTAAAGATACAATTAAAAACCAATGATCTTCGTGTAAAGCCTGCTTGTTAGATTTAATTAAGGTATTCAGGTTAATTCCTTGTACAACTGATAGTTTTTACAATGAACCAACACTACCCATAACCCATCGTTTTACGTTCGTTTTAGACTGTCAAGAGTTTATCTGAGCAAGTTCCCGCGACAAGACGGCTCAAAAAATCAGTATGGGTGTTATGCGTAATATTGTAACAAACTGGCATGCTTCTCATCATCCCATAACCATTTCGATCTTGAGGCATATACCTCTGTAGCACACATTCACAAATACGTAAACCGATTCTGGTGTTTATTTGCAGCTCAAATTACAGTTTTGATCTCCAGTGCTAGTCTAACTGGGACAGGCAGTCACCAAACAGGATAAACCCCTTTTCAAGCCTAATTCAAAGTAAATGTAAACCAAGCTTCTTATTTAGATTCTGTTTGAATTTATTAACACAAGGCTTCGTGCTAACTATGCTCTCTTTACTCAAATATCCAGTGAAACCTAAATAACTGGGTCGGATTTTCTTTCAGAATGATGGAATGTCCTTGAGTGGAATATGTGCCGGATTTGTCTAAGAAAATAAACTAATTTTAATACCGTATTAGATACGGCCGCTTTATAATACATACTAACGTTACGTAACTGCAACACCCACAAGGTTTTATCTACAAATGTCCTCAATTCTTTACTAAATTCTTTGATTGGTTGATTGATTGATTGATTCATTGATTGATTGATTCATTGATGGACTGTCCTGCATTTAGACTTTAGTGTTACATAAGTTTCGGAATAGTGCATCGCTCAGAACATCATACCAGTTAGCTGAAAATGAGCGTTTTATGGCAGGAATCTGGGCTAATCGTCAATGATTATGTTTGTTGACAAAAAATAATGTCTTTGCTGTGTAATTCATATATGAATCTTAACTCACTATCTCTCTCAAAAACGTGTACAATAAATGTTGAAAATATGAGAGAGCGTTTGTGTTTATGATACTATGTGTTCATGGTGACTTGGTCAAGCTGAATAAATCGATAATGCATGCAACAACGTTTCTACTGCATTCTGTACGTTTTCTTTTTCTTTAAATCAATATCAACACAATGAATACTAGTATACTAAATAAACACCCCCATCCCCATCCCCACCCACCCCATTCCCACAAATTATATAATTTAACGGAACTGAAGTCCCTAGCTATAGCTACAGCACTGAAACAGGCTTCAAACTGATTTATAGTACATGTGTGTATAGAGATAGTGTATGGGATAATTTTCGAATACATACTAACAAACAGTTTATCCATCTGTATTGTTTTGATGATAATAAAGAGATAATGTACGACCTACTCCCACAGTTCAGTTTCCAGGTCACTTAAATTATAATTTTGCAATTCCAAGTACCTTGTAAGGGTGCTTTGTATCGCTCATACTATTGTGCAGACAGCATGAATAAAAGCGTTAATCAGTTTTCTGATCCCCTTGTTGCATTCTATATAAAAATTAATTAAAAAGCCAATTTGAGCAGGAATGTTAAATACTGTTACGGTATATAAGGCCGGTGAGTTTTGGCGGTCACCAAAACCTATTTAATTTTTGGAAGGCAAAGAAAGCTAAACTATACCTGCTTGACACCACTGTGCGTGTAAACATATTGGTATTGGATGTGTTTTTAATTTTGTCTGATCTGATTTGATAATGTCTGATTTGATCCGATAATGTCCGATCTGACAATGCCTGATCTGATAATGTCTGATCTGGTAATGCCTGATAGGATAATACCTGATTTAATCTGATAATGTCTGATCTGATAATGCCTGATCTGATCTGATAATACCTGATTAGAGCTGATGATGCCTGATCTGATGTCTGATTTGATCTGATCATGTCTGATCTGATAATGCCTGATCTAATCTGATACTGTTTGATCCGATCTGATAATGCCTGATTAGATCTGATGATGCCTGACCTGATCTGATAATGTCTGATCTGATAATGCCTGATATGATAATATCTGATTTGGTAATGCTTGATTAATAATGTCTGATCTTATAATGCCTGATTAGATCTGATAATGCCTGATCTGATAATGTCTGATCTGTTAATGTCTGGTCTGATAATGCCTGATCTGATCTGATAATGTCTGATCTGATCTGATAATGCCTTATTAGATCTGATGATGCTGATCTGATTTGATAGTGCCTGATAAGATCTGATGATGCCTGATTTGATCACGCCTGATTAGATATGATAATGCCTGATAAGATCTGATAATGCTTGATCCGAGAATGCTTGATCTGTAAATCAGTCACCAAATCATTGTTGGAAGCAGGTGTGTATGTGTAAAAAGCACATTGTATTCATACATACATTTATGATTGGATTGCACATATTGTCCATGGTCTTGCGATCATGAGATACACGTATATCCTGTAATGAAATAATACGCACACCACCTCCAAATTCGGATTTTCGTAATTTTGTGTCACTATAACAGGATCTGTGATGACTTGTACGACCGTTCTCTCTGTTTTAAACACTCGTTGTGATATTAAAAGGTCGGATATAGTCGACTGAATAAAACAACTGTTGCATATAAAGGGCTTGTATTCAATAGCTTCACACATGAGAAACCTCACTACAAACTACCTTCAAGTAGGATAATTAAGCAATTTTGGAATAACTCTATTAAAGATTTAAAAATATTTCCAGTAATAGTTTCATGTACTTCTTTCCTATAACATGATTTATTTGCTTGTATTGGTGATGCACATTATTGTTTTATCTTCAATTTCACATCACTATTGAGATACATGCATGAACAATTGATAACAAACACCAGGGACAGTAATATTCGCCAGCTTCTCTTTTGAAAGTGTAGCTAAATTATTGGCATTTAATGTTTGGATCGAAAGGGATCTTTTGTTTTTGTTTTTTTGTTTTTTAAAAAAGTTTGGAAACCTATAATTTATTAACACATATCTCACTACAAGTTTATGAAGAAAAAAATACAATCCAAAATCAAGAAACAAGCACTGAGTTTGTAATCGGGGACCTTTCTACAAATCATGTATTTACATTGTTCTGGGCTAAATATGTTCGTGGAAGCCAACTTTTACCCTTAATTTTCAATCGAGAACGTCTTCGGTTTGACGTGTGTCCTCCGTAAACTGTAATATCATGAATGTCCACTACACCAAATACAACCGCATGTACATACTCACACTCCCGCGCGCGAAAGAAAGAGACAGCCATTAAGATATTAAAAACGTTAAGCAGTCAGGTTGACTTTAAGAAGATTTTTGTGCTTCTTTTTCCATTAAATAACTGATCCTTTGGTAATTTTCCACGAGCTATCTGATAATACATAATTTACACTAGATTCTTAGACACTGATTCGTTAATTGCAACTAGTTTTGAGCCTCCCTCCAAAAACTTATACAGTCAGTCCAAATCGAGTGCGCCCTGAAAACACGTGTCCTTCATGTAAACACGGAGGTCCATGACATACACGGAAAATATCGGTAAGTATTAAATTATGTAAGTTTCTTGTCACTCAGTTTTGGTCACATTACATTTATGTTGAATGTTGACTTCAGCACAGTTTCGAATTTTGTGCCAAAATTGACATCATGATTTTGAACATGATCTTTTTATATGTTATATTTCATCAAAGTACTGTTCTAGCTATTGTGTTATGGTCTACTGGATTCTCGACTGTTCATAACTGGATTAAAATAAACAAAACAAAAAACCATCTTAACTTTTGCATGCATACTAGAATTTCATAAACTCACTTTTACTATGTATATACAGACAAACTGGAACCCCGATCGACCGTATGACCGATTAAAGTCAATATGGAAAGCATCAGTCATGATTGCACTCATACGTCAAAACACGTCACTGCATATTTAAGTAGGGAATGAGGATAGCCGTTGGGGCTCAAGAGGGG
>JAECUM010052517.1:0-16146 GCA_016617855.1 Megalonaias nervosa
AAATGTGCACTCGTGAAACAGTCAGGGAACGTTGAACAACTTAACAGGTGGGAAGCTGAAAACATCATGTTGTGAAATTAATAATGTGTCAAAAGCACACCTCTGTTTCGGAGACAGCGGATGGAAGGTAACTCAACTAGACAATTAAATCACCCACCCCAATACATACAAGAAAGCAAACGTAAACGACACGATTGGAAACGCTATGAGGCTGCAAGGATATAGGGGATATTTTGCATCAGTAATACATGGAATCCGAGTTGAAATGACAAATGACAGCATTGAAGATTGTGAAGTTCATTATCACTAAATTTCAAACATCTTATTTGCAATATCAAGGACTACAAACTATTATAGTAAACAATCAACAATATTTATGTCAGCTAAAACAATATTGATACTTATACAATCGTAGGAACATTTAAACTTGCTTTCAAATTTCTGCCGAAGGTTGTTCAAAACTTACTGAATTAACTCTTGATTTGTGCCGGACAAAATGCCCACCACGTGCAGGTTTACCCGATCCATAAAATCGAAATCAAAAAGAAATATTTTAGAAAAGATCGAACATTATTGGAGAATTCTTCTGGCACATGGATGAAAATAAATCCAACTGAACTTTAGCTGTGTGAAGATACAGATATATTGAATATTCGGCTTTAACGAATTTTAATTCTGCATTATTAAGAATTAAAATTACACAACAAGCAATATATTATACAATAGGAATTACATATTATAGATCAAGTCGAAGCCTACAGAATGCATATATTCAAAGAATGAAATCGTAGCTACAAATTGCACAGTTATTGTTTAATAACTGATATAGGAAATGGAAAAACAGAAACACAATACCAGAAAGAAACGAGATCGTATTCTCACTTAATGAAATGGTTATAGAGACATTTAAGTGAATTTCATGTAAATATTGGACAAAAACATTAAGGACCCACCCCACTCAAGCAGAGCAACAAACACCGTCTACAATATGGTCTCATGTATTTACACAAAACAAGCGAATTCGTGCTAATGTGGCGAATTAAAACTTACACATTAGCTACAGACGTAACGGAAACCGCGGTTTTGCAGACTTTTTCATAAACACTAGACGGCTCCTAGAAAAAAAAATAGTAGATTCTACTGCAAACGTGTTTTCGCATCGTAATAAATCAGCTCCGATTATGGAAGTCAGAATGAAAGAACTGCTAAGTATACCTCATTAACCATTGTGACTAGACATAGTTCGTGGCTACAATGCATTGCAATATTGCAACTTAATTTAATGAAAGAAAACACCGACATTCATTTTTCATACATACAGACCATTAAACACATAGTTATATTTTTAAATATTATAATCATGGCTGTTTTGGAGTAATGGACAGTCTGGTTATACAAGAGTTAGTATCTCGTGCAACTTTCGTCCTCACTGTACTTAATAGACTTCAATAATGTCATTTGAAACAACCAATATGTCCAATACTCCTTTCATCTCAGCTTTCGATCATACTTATCAAATCGCTGAGCATTGTAGTGAAAAGACTATTTACAAATGCATTCGGATGCCCAGGAAGTTATGTATTTCATTTCTGGCATCGTGTTGTAGTGTTACACGTCTTTACTATTTTAAACGTATCATATAGGTTTTTACTGTGCATTAGTCAGTATTCATCCGAGAACATGAAATCATTGTTTTTTTATTAAACATATGGAAATTGCTCACCTGCAACTAAAACTATGCATGTACCATAATTTGCCATATATCGTGAGAAGTATGTCCTTATGTCTATTACAATGCACATAAATCCCTGAAATACAATCTTACTCAAGTGATAATTTCGTTTGATGAAATGTATGGAATAATAATCTTTTTTACAACCTTGGCGTATATGTTCGACAAGTTAGATAAAACTTTGCCTTTCAAATGTGCACACGTGTAAGCCTTCACAGATATCACGAGGAAAGAAATGACTTTGAAATATATTATGATGCTCCTGAGTGTTAAGCCATTTGTATGCACGACGCGTAACGAAATGTTTGTGACCATCCTCACAGGACCATTCACACATTTCCAGAAGAGGATGTTACATATATGCGCAATCCTCTTCGACCATTGACCATTGCTTCCTCTTTCTTTTCTGGACCTATATTTGCATTGATATTGATTAAATAAGACTCAATTATGCTATAAATATGAAGGATGATGAAGTAGAGCCCTACAAACACACCTACTGAACAGTGAACGCTGTCATTTACTTGCTGGCGACTATAATTGAAATTAATGGAGACTAAGACATAACGAAAATGACCATACAATAAGAGGTGTTTGAATCATTTAACTATATTTTCATTTGATCTAACTGATTATTCTGATTTAATTAACATCAATACATCATCATAATTACATCATAATTACATCATAAACATCAATACATGATTATAATTACCAACAATATTGTTATTTGTATCTGCCATCTATATTTTCCCCTATCCGTTGGTCGGTTTGTTTTAAAAGTGGATATTAATAAAATTTTATCAGTCATTATGTCAACCAAATAAGGTGAAATAACCCATCACGGCAAGGAATTACACCATGAATAGTATCACATTTTCTATTCTTTTATCTATTAATATTATTTTGCTTTTTTTATTCATGACTATAGTTTGTAACCAGTATCTATAATAAACTTCTTAGCTAATTTTTAACACAGGAATAACATTCTATTTCAAGATATTAAGAATGTAGATTGGTGATGATCAATAAATAATTGTCTACGTAGTTGTTGCCAACCATTAACGATAATATTAATAACCAGCCACACGAAAAGAATGAACTAAAGCAGCCAATGTATAAATATGAGCACTTGTGCCCAAGTGGCTCAACCCGAACAAACAAAATCTGCCATGAAGTTGATATTGTAGATCTGGACTAAATTGGACGTGCAAAATCATGTCATCAAAATCGACCTATTAAAAGGCTTTTGGCAGACACCACATACGGACAGACCAAACATTTCTGCATTTGCAACTCCAGGTCTACTCTACCAATATAAACTACTGCCATTTGGTATCAAAATTTCTCTATCTGCATTCCATTCTTTAAAGTAATAATTCAAATAAAAAGACGTGTGTACAAGTTTGGACTTACTTTACATTGCAGCGTTTAGACTAAGTGGGTTCTTTAAGAATGCATTATTGTCAAGGGCCATATGAATAAGGTAGTTTGTAACATTAGATTGAGCAGTAAGATTTGTGAATTGAGATATATTGCCATATGACGTAACAAGTCCCTTGAGGGGAAAATGGCCATATTCAGACTGAAGAGACCATATTCCCCAATTCCTTTCGTGTCTCAAGTAAACATATGGCCGCCAAAATGTTCATTGAAAACAAACAATTCCAGGAGGCATGGGTAAAAAGGCATTCCCGATCACCGACAATCAAGAAAGAGAACACTGCACAATAATTTCATAGGCTTATTTGACCCAATTAGAATCACATAAAGTGATATGTTTAACACATGGTAATATAAACAATATTAAAATGTTCACCCTATTGGC
Organism: Megalonaias nervosa; assembly: GCA_016617855.1. Classification (NCBI taxonomy): domain Eukaryota; kingdom Metazoa; phylum Mollusca; class Bivalvia; order Unionida; family Unionidae; genus Megalonaias; species Megalonaias nervosa. The sequence goes on from JAECUM010052517.1 coordinate 3,561, forward strand.
AAAGTGTACCGATTGTGTGATAAACATATTATATTAAATCCTATATATCCTTAGTAATTAAACAACATTAAATCTAAGAATTATTACATATATTTGCAATCACTTTTACTCTCCGTCACTTTTGGAAAAAGCACCCAATGAAACTTCCAGTCACATAGTCTATACTGGGTAGAGGAGATATGTAGAAGCAAATAAGATGTTTTCAATAGTGAGGGCTCGGTGCTTAAACGGTTGAGATATCGATGCATTAGTAATATATTTTACCTGGATATTCGAACGAAGCCTGTTCCAATCACACTGACGTCTATTCCTCCTCTTTCTTTTTCTTCAGACCAAATATTATGTTGAGCAAAATTAAATTTTAAAAGACTAGAAGATGACACAATGTACATGGTTAATTCGATTTTATAATCAAGCTCTTCATGAAATGAAAGTTTGTATAATTCCATTCACACATAATGAATTAGACGGTTTTTATTAGCACATGAGAAGAATCGGAAGGAAGTAATTGGAAAATATATTTTATTATAGGAAACTGAAAATAAAAGCTTTGTTGTACAGTGTAAGACATTCCAGAAGCCTTGATTATAGCATTTTTGCGAGTTAGTATCAACGGGTTGTATTAGCGACCACATGAAGGAGAATTATATAAGTAAAATTGAGATTTAAATCTCAGTCTAGAGGGGTTTTTTTATTTTTAGTTGAAGACAAATTTCAAGAATAAATAATGCCATAAGCTCATTGAGAGCATGCTAATAAATTGTGCGTCATACACAGATTAATCGAGGATTTTATTTTGTTAAGGTTTGCATATGTTTGCCATTTTTCTACATAACCTATTATGCTTCGTACAAGTTTTCAGTTACTACCGCATTATACAGCGAAGAAGTAACAGAATCATGATTTCAATGGTTGCAGTGCTGTCCCTGACAATGTACTGATGGCGGGACTTGCAAAATGAAACAGCGAGTACGATAAGGGAAAAATTAAGTTGAGTCCCAAACATGAACAGAAAGATTAAATAATAATTCAAGTAAATGCAGATAATTAACTAATATGATAGGGAGTGCAGATGAGAGAGAGAGAGAGAGAGAGAGAGAGAGAGAGAGAGAGAGAGAGAGAGAGAGAGAGAGAGAGAGAGAGAGAGAGAGAGAGAGAGAGAGAGACGTACCTGTTGTCATCTAGATTTTCAGCTGGATCTGAACTCTGGGTTAGGACATAAGCAGTTTTATAGGCTATACGGTTAGCACGTGGCATTACGCCAAATTCTGTGTTTAATAAAATTCACATGAATCATGAGACATAAGATATATTTTGTTACAATACGTCATAGTATATCAATTTTCCAGGAATGCACTTGAACATTTCTTTGACCTAAATCACCTGGTGCACTGGATTATGCGCCATTAAAATTCTTGGAATTACAGATAATTTGTTTTACCACCTCGTACCACGGCTTAATTTGGTCAAGTATTAAATATATCATGTTTTGATATTTTCAGAATACTTTAAGCACAAACATGAAATGTAGCAGCAGGGAGGGTGAACAGACCACTTTGCCTGAGACCTTATTTTACAAAAATAAAGGTTCCTACGAAGGCTAAAAAAAGGTCAATGACGCTAAACCAAAGCCTCTAACCGAGATTATTTCCATACGGTTGAGAACGGATAATAAATCGTTTGGGTTAGCTCAGTTTTGTTATCAATTGACGTATTTTTTTTTCTTCAAATTTTTATGCGATTTCATTTACGCGTTGGTCACTCAGTATTGGTCATTCACCCTCCCTGCTGCTATGAATTAACCAAAAATTTTATCCAGACCTATACGGTACCTTGATCTTGGGTCATGTAAATTTATTGTTATAAATCCGAATGGAACAGCTTGTGCTTTTGAAAAGAAGTTTTTAAATTTAATCATGTCCATATCTCCTGAACACCAAGTATAATAAATATTTTGTAAAGTATAATTTTCTACTCCATTAAACACAACCAAAATATTACAGTTGTCTCTGGTCACCTTAGGTATCTGTGTGTATCTCTGAGTAACATAAATCACGTCCGTGTTTTTATGTCTACCTCGAGAAAATATTCTAGCTGGATTAGATTGTTTGTCCAGCATCACATCATCGTATACTACAAGGTTATTAATGAATCCATCTAAGTCATCTACGGATGGGGCTTCATCAATATCGGTGATAAAATCAACATCATTGCCATCTTGATTCAATAATTTTGCATTCTCGTTAAAATCTTTAAGTACTTCGTAGCATCTTTGATCATCTACAGATGGTGCCACTAAATATAATTTATCCCACTTTAGCCATCTCATTATAAGATTAAGCAATAATTGCGTTTTACCAGATCCAGATGGACCTATTATAATCATTCTAATGGAATTCGGAAGCGCTGGATGGTGCTTTACTGGTTCTTGTTTTCGTGTCGCTGAAAAGTCAGTTATATCCATATAATAAATAATATGAGTTTATATTGTGTTTGATGTAAAATTCCGACACCCACTGCTGAATTAACAACGATAACAACGAAAAATAAACGACGTGCTCTGACAGGCAAATGCGTTAAATGTGGTACAAAAAGATACAAATTTATTTCATCAAAGACAGGTGGGGATATTGCTGCTTCGTTAGGAAAATTACCAGGAGTTCCATGGGCCAAATACCCCGGTGAGAAACACCTTCCTGGATATAATTATTGTGGATCCTGGAAATCGACTTGATATCCGACTTGATGATCAAGATCAACCAAGACCCGGAGAGCATCCAGTAAATAAGATTGATCAAGCATGTCATGTTCATGATGTTGCTTATAAAAGTAAAGATTTGCAGCAGCGGCATCTCGCAGATGTGAAATTGATTCATGAGCTAAATGCTATACCTAATAAATCTCTCAGAGAAAAACTCGCTAGTTTTCTAGTAAAATCTGCCATGAAAAGTAAAATAATGCTCGGGGCTGGTAACTAATTATATAAATATTATAATGGAATCCATTTATTATTCCCCGAGAGGATATTGGAGAGGTAAAGCAGCAATCAGTAAACTTGCTGAAGCAGCAAAAGTTTCACGTAATGTTGCTGCATCATGGTTAGCACGACAGGCAATATGGCAAATCTATCTACCACCACCTAAAAAAATACATTACGCACATTTTGATGTCAGCATCCCCAATGAAGTTCATCAAGCAGATATTTTGTTTTTACCACATGATACTGTTAAAACACGTGGACGAAAATCACGCACGTACAAATACGCATTGACTGTTGTTGACGTTGCAAGTAGATATAAAGAAGCGGAACCATTATCAACAAAGACAGCATCTGAAGTTGCATCTGCGTTTGAGCGAATTTATCAACGTGGTGGTCTACGATGGCCACAGTTATTACAAGTTGATCCTGGCAAAGAATTTCTGGGTGCAGTATTATCTTTGATGAAACGACATGACGTTAAAATCAGACGAGGACATACTGAAATTCATCGTGATCAAGCAATTGTTGAACGATTTAATCGAACGCTTGCTGAGCGGTTATTTGGATATCAATACGCAAAGGAAATATCTACTGATTTTAAGTCGGGAGAGCGATCTCGTGAATGGGTTGCAAGGTTACCAAGTGTGATATCTGCGCTAAATAATGAAATTACTCGTGCAACTTCCATGAAACCTTCTAATGCAATAACAAAAAAATATATACCTCGTAGCGATAACGTACAAAGCCGTGAACAACCAGTATTAGGTAATGTAACTGTGAGATATTTATACGAACCAGGGGAGCTTGAGGGTGGGAAAAAAAGAGCTACTGACCCTATCTGGAGCGTGACTACACATACAATTTCTAGCGTAGTTAGATCCACTGGAAGACCTGCCATATACAGACTAGATTCTACTGCCCCTCAGCGTGGATTTGTACGTGAACAATTACAAGTAATTCCTGCAGATACACAATTACCACCACGTTCACTTATGTAAATTAGAGCCCCGGCGTCGATTACATTCAAGACAGGTCAGCATCACATTTTCACGTGTATGACCAAGATCACTATTAATTCTGTCTACGGTAAATTGTCTTGGATTATTATTCGAATACTGCCATAGCATCTTACAGTTACAGCTTGCACAATGATTATTCTGTAGTTGCTTTAGTGTTATAACAAATTCAGTATCAATATCAAAATCACGCTTATTTTTTTTGTCACATTGTTTATATCCCGCTAATTTTTTATTTATTACAGCAGCGTCATTAGTAATTTCCTCAGTTATCACGTAATCTATAATAACCCTATGTAGTTGAGTTATTCTTCTAACACGAGATACTGCAAGATAGACTAAGTTTGACCATTCGATACGATCATCTACAATCCAGATATTTGTATCAGAGATAGTTAATCCCTGTGACGAATGAATCGTTATAGCGTATCCTAACATCCACGGTGATTTTTCCATGTTTAATGCGCTCTCAACAACATCAATGGCAACCAAAACAATGTCATTCAGTACAAGATTTTGTACTCGGACATTTTCAGCGTCTCCACCTGGAATTTCAACTTCAATATTCTGTCGTCGAGTATCTGCTGGGCGATAACACAAAGGTACAGGTAACGTTGGAAACTTTTCTTTATGTAACGTAAATAATTTCTTTTGTAGTTCATCACGAACTATCTTTCTACTTGCGACTATCAAATCAGCAGGCTTCCATAAAGTCCAAAAATCATTCATAGTTGTCTCTGGAATTACTTTACGCATAATCTCACATTGTATTTAATCTGGCTGTAGTCTGATTAATCTTTTAAACTCTTTCAGCCCCTCATCAATAGCTCTATGGTCATCATGTATTTCTTCATAATAATCTACATTATTCTTTAGCCATTCATGTGGAGACTGTCCAACAAAGGGTGGTGGTTGACCATGATCGCCACACATAATCACAGCAGTATTCTTTGTCAATAACCATTCAAGAAATGTTTTTAGTGTTTCTAACGACACCGTGCATATCTCGTCCCATATAATATACTTAGGTATATATTTTTCACCCATTCGCTCAGGAGTCCACGTGTCTCCGCACCATCTAAAGAAACTATGATATGTACATGATTTTACTCCTCGTTCTTTTATTTCTCTAGCAAGTTTATGTGTAGGTGTCAAAACAATTATATCTGAACTATTATTCATAAATAAATTAATCGCACGAGTTGTTTTACCTGACCCTCCACACCCATTAAGATAAACAGTCTTATGTCTAGCCACAGGATCGTACACAGATGGTGCAGATGATTTTGATGCTTGATTATTATTTCTGTAATATATTTCCTTAATTTCAACATCGGCAGATTCAGAATAACTAAGTATATTTTCTTGTTTTATCCTCCACGTCCCCCATTCACCATTACCGAGTAGCGGTTTTAATAAATCCTTATATTTTTTATGTATATAAAATGAATCCGTAGCGACTCTGACAGCGTGACGAGGAAATCTATTTATCATCGATAGTAGGTTTATCGAAACATAAGCTAACATTGAAGATCTTAAATGAGTAAATTGTGGTGAGTCGCCATCAAGGTAGCTCACAATGGTACCTAGTTTTGTCCCATCTGATAAATAAGCATTACATCGACTTATAAATGTGTTTTTTTCCGTTGTATCAGTGATTATAAAATCTAGTTCAGCGTCGTCCATAATGAATCTTGTACACACTCGTTTATAATCGTATGAACCACCTTGAGTAAACTTACCGATTATCTTTCTACCAAGATCTTTTGCAAGTTTTTCATCGTACTCGTTCCTGCATTTATTTATTTTAATGACATGATCTTCATCAATATCAGGGAATTCTTTCCTGGCATCATCGACACTAAATCTGTCCGGTTCTTGTAACCAAACTTGCTTCTGTGAACTATACGATATAATTGCTTCAGTTACCCTCAACGATATTAAAAATCCAGCATCAAGCATATACCGCAATAGTACTATCGGAACCCAAAATTTTTCTGAAAAATGTCTTCCAAACCAAACATAAGTAATCGCATGGAGACCCTCTCTAAACTCGAATGATTCTACATAAGCAAATCCTGTTAGGTCAAAATCTGGAAGGGATCCGTTTATTGCAACCCTGGTCATCTCATGTGTAGGATGTCCGAGTTTCTTAAAGTATTTAGAACATTCTCCATATCAACTGAGATAACATCATTATAATCGTATTTGGTATTCCATAATCCACCGTGTCTATATTCTATACAACTTTTTTTTATATCTTCAAGGAATTCTGATCGTGTCGTTTTCCATGAATTTTTCTCCTGAGCGAAATGGGCAGCAACCGATGGTACGGTAAAACAGTTATTCAGTAATTGTCTAACTATGACATTATCAGAGGTATATTTTAATGCAAGATGTTCCATTTCGTCATGAAGAGATTCTGTACGATAAATATCACCGTTAGGCCGTACAAACTGATCGTAATCGTATTCTGAACTTTGAAATAACCAAACAGACACAGGGTCACTTTTACTTATATTTCTGATAGAATCAAATATATCACCATCATAAAATTTAACCGCTCTATCTCGTGGAAATACCGTTACAGCATTAGTCCATGCATGCGCGTTATGATCAATTATTGTTATTGGAGCCCCTCTTGATTCATAATTTGATTTATATAAAATCTCTCCGGTTAGCGTTTTTACTGTTATTGGGAATTTTAATTTCTTTTCTAGCTCAGCGACATCTTTGCTAGACGCTCCGGTATCTTTAACCGTCTCTGCCCATGTGTTTATTTTTTTACGTCTTAAATCTGTTAAGCCATTACCACGTATCGTATTTGTAAAATGTTCTGTAACTCGTTCAGCTACACAGTTTATTCTTGATATTTTCATCGGCTTGAGATCCGCAATATTAGGTTTATCATTCAGCGAATATATTCCATAGACAACTGCAGTCGCTGGATAACTTTGTATATAGTAAGGCTTATCAACACCAGTAAGTATTCCAGGTTTGGATCTGTTATTTAAGAGAACAATATTACCCCCGGACTGCACATGGACTGGATCACACTTATCACGAATAATCCAGATATCGTCATCTGTCTCTACAATGAATTTTATTAAAATAAAATATTTTTGATTATCAAGGTGATTAATAATTACTTTTCCTCGTTTGTCGTTCATCATATTAACGATATGTCCTATCCTGAAAGTTGACCATACATGAGCAGCGCCATCATTACGAAATTCCTTTTTGGCTTCACGGATACGTTTAGCTATATCCGCATTTGTTAAAGCTAGATCTTGCATCGAAACACTAAATTTATATTCTGGTAGTCTGTCAAGGTCAAATCTAGCAGGGGAAGGTTCAATAACGGATAATTCCTCCATATAATTAAAACAAATATTTAAATTAAAATTTTAGTATATATATAATGATTGAAACAAAGAATTACTGCCACTGGCTTAAAATCGGACATACTTCTCCTTGTAACAGAGCATGCGTGAATGAATTCTGTAGCTACCATATGCAAAGTATCAAACATGGAAGTACAGGACCAAAACCATATGTGCAATGCGGTGTTGGAGTCAGAGGAAAAACTCAATTGTGTTTAAAATGTGGCGGAAAAAAATACAGGGAATTAAAACGATATTATGACAAAAAAATACCTTGTCAGGTAAATCTCCTATAAAAACCGTAGAGGATTATCTGACCAGATTTCAGAATAATGATTTAGACAAATAATATTATTATATAAATGGAGCAAAAAGAATTTGTAGCACATCCGATCATCAAAAATTATGAAGCGTCTCGTGATGGCGTGATCAGGAACTGTCGATCAAAAAAACCAGTCGGTAGTCTTGATAAATTTGGTTATTTTAGATTCAGTGTTAGTAGAAATAAAAATTATTTCTCACATAGGTTCATATTCGAATGTTATTTTGGATTGTTTTAAAACGGACTTGTAGTTGACCACTTTGATGGGAATCCCCAGAATAATAATTTATCTAATCTGCAAGTTATAACACAGAGTCAGAATTCTAGACGTGGAAATACAGGAGCATGTAAAATATTCAAAAAGAGAGCTATTAAATCCATAAATACAGAAACAGACCAAGAAATAACTTTCCCATCAATGAATGCGGCTGCCAGATATTTTGATATACATCCACGATCGGTACAATTTGCAGCTGATAAAATGTACAAATCTGCATTTTCGAAAAAATATAATCAGCGGATAATATTTGAATATATCTAACTCTGTCTTCCTAACAAAAACAGATAGTTCGACTGTCAATTTTGCCAGGGTTTTTGTTTAGCCATTATCACGGTCAGGGGTCCACCTTCACTGTCACTGCTCTCACTTTCACTCTCGACAGAATCAGATAACATAATCTTTCTCAATTGCATTACACGATTGTCTATCTTTTTTTTTTTCTTTCGTACTCGTGAGACAACGCAGTTCTTATTTTTTCGATTGAGCGTGCAAGAGGTGCAAATAGCTTCACTTGTGTGTCGTTCACCATTGCTAAAGATTCTAACATAGATTGATAAATTGATTTCACGAATCTGTAATTGGAAGGTAATGTGAATTTGTTCTCGAATTTTCTTTGCTGCAATAATTCAAAGTCAGAGAGAATGTTTTGAGGATCAAGATTATCGGACATTTTTATTCCGTCATGTTTTAATTTTTTAATAGCAGAAATAATATCACTAATGTTTTCATTGTTCATATATATGTATTTATTTCTTTAAGATAAAAATAATTGACATTCAAGTTTTTAATTTTCACTTTAAGCATTGCACATATAAAGCGAGGTAACTCCACAGAGTAAATTAAACGATTATTTCCCTTGCCCAATGTATTTTCATCAACTAAATGTATCCGTCTGTCTGTGATTAACTGAATCTCTGTAAGTTTGTTAAATTCCACTGTAAACTTAAGACACATATCGTAATACAATAACAAGGTTTCAGTCCCCCCCCCCTTAGATAACAGTCGCCGCTAAAAAGCAACGTCATTTACAAGCATAACAAAACGAAAGCAAAAACACTTACACGGACATGAAACCCAATTCAAACACACGCACAGAGTACAAATAATCCTTTAAGCACTTAACTGTACAGTGCGAGCGATCGGCATATTATCTTTAATCATACTGTGCACCATTATACATATACATTTTCGTTCTAGGCTTTCAAACAGAACAACTTGTGCATTATAAGACGGATGTGCTTATCGATTTTCCATGGATTTGTGACGCAGCAGTTATTTTCGTCTTCATGCTTGTAATCTTATTAAGATATATACAAACGGTGATATATTTTAATCGTTTCATACATATAAATGGTTATATATCTTAATAAAATTATAAATATTTAGATTCATTTATAAAATCAGAAAATCTAATGCTATTGTGTGATAACCATATAATAATTTCTCAAACATATATATATATAGTCGAGTGGTCGTTAGCTCAGTGCAAGAGTGTTGGGACTTTGGTACTGAACTTCTGCTGTTCGACTCCCATGACCGCGGGGGGTGGGTATTTGGTCCGGGGGTTGCCAATTTTATTAAGATTGGGGGGACCACCCCTGAGGTTTCAATAAAATCCTCACCACGTCACGCCACGTGGTGAGTGCATTTTGCACTTACCCCGGGATTTGATTTGGTGGGGGTTTTATTGAAACCGCAATGCCTAGACAGTCCTCTGAATTTCTAATGTTTCGTTTCGATTAGGAATTCGCCGGGGGATATGTCTATGCAAAAGGTGCCTCCTAAAATAATCAGTAGCATGCCTGAGCTCTCTACCCCATTGAAGGGCTCCCAAATGAACATTCAGAAAGAATGTTAGCCAAAAGAAACAGAACATGGGGTGCCCCATAACAGTCATAAGAGAGACAACAATGTAAGGACCCCATGAAAGGCACAAAGGCTATCAAGGGGCCCCGTGACGGGTAACCACTTAGGATGTTACTGATTATTTTTGATAAATTACGTTACATATATACATACATACATACATACATACATTACATACATACATACATGCATACATACATGCATACATACATACATACATACACACATTACATACATACATGCATGCATGCATACATACATACATGCAAAAGGTCAAAAGTCAAGGTCAAGGTCAAATGTCAGGGTCAAGGTCAGATGTCAAGGTCAAAATGTCAAGGTCAAGGTCAAATGTCAAGGTCAAGGTCAAAAGTTTTTTTTTGCTAAATTTACTCAGGCATCATTCTACGAGCGTATGTACAAATTAACATATAGCGTTTCTCCTCTTAGGTCCACAATGTTGCCATCCTGATTTGTGAGTTTGAAATTCATTCTTGTCAATAATGGATTATGTACACGCAAGTAGACCTGATTTATTGGCTCAGACACAATGAGCCATCCTGGTGGCGCTTGAATACTTGATGAATATAATATATATCCTTGCTCCGCAGTGGCACTGCGGTGGCTAGATTTTGAAAGATCTACGTGGTAACTACTATCAATTATATCGCATACTAGATTCAGTGCAATTGTCGATGTGATGTTAACAATATTAGGCGAGATATGACGGCCTCCACCGTATGGTGGGGCTAATTGTCTCCATGAATCACATATTCTTTTAAAGTGTTCATCAATAAGATCTTTAACTGATTTCTTTAACTCAGACGAGTTAAATCCAGGAATGATGAATGTTGGTAGTTGTTCTCGCGTAATTCCACAATGTTTCAGAAAAACTGTTGTAAACAAACGATTGAGTGGAACACGCTGAACTGGATCGTCTTCATTAACTATGTAATCTGTAATATATGCTCTAGATGGGTTTAATTATCTTCTTTCTCTGTTAACAAAAACATCATTCATGAATTCTACGTCTAAAGCAACTTGATTCAAATGTTGTATTGTTTCAATTATTTGATTTTTTAAATCATCGTTGTAAGAAACATTAATGCTTGAAAATAAATTTTGTAGATTATTAAATACACGCTCATGCTCTGATTTAATTGTATTAGCATATGAATTTATTTCATCAATATCAAGTACTGTTATTTTACCTTTCTTGCCATCAATTCGTTTTGTAAAATAGTTTTCTGTTCTATCTATATAATGTGTAACTCTATCAGTACCAGAATATAGTCGCCATGGATAGGCATCTGTTACTTTTCGATATTCTGGAAGTTGTATAAATATTTTTTTTATCCGTGTCGAAGTCGGATCTCTGTGGTTCTGGTGGTACTTGATAAACTGGTGCAACTTCAGGCCATCCTAACACAGATCTAATCGAACTTTGATAGATGTCTACGAGATAATCAGGGGAATTTATTTCAATCACCGCTGATAATGTTGGTTCGTATACACCAATTGTTATTTTTGATTCTTTTCCTGTAATAGATTTAATTCTGCGCTGGAACTCATCGTTGATCTGTTCTATCTGATAACTGCCAGTTGGAATACTAACTACTTGCCAATCAGGAGTTCCATCAAGTTTATTCTTATTTGCCAATACTAGTGAATTATTTGGCTGTTGTCCACCAAATGGTTTTGTTCTAATATTAGGCCAGCTATAATAAACTCGAAGCTGCGCTAACGCTATTTCTTTTGCAGGAATTGCGATTGGAAAGTTAACGCTAAACTCAGGATTGGTCGAACTTAATGAAATCATCGTAGTTTTTGACGGTGTTGTATTAGTGACGATCTGCTGAAGTAATTCCCTGTCTGTCATTATTATTATCGTTATTATTTAATTCGTCAAAATCATTAGCTATCACCTTAAACGCATCATCATAGGTTTTCATCATCATCGCAAATTAAGTATCGGATATTTCACCATCATTAACGCATGAAGAAATATACAAAGATAGTTTAGAACATGCCTCTGTCACTGTATGTAATTTAATCATATAATCGTGCAATTTAGCATTTGTACAGGAATCTATATTTTTAGCTATAATACCGAGAACACCAGCAATAGTCGTTGATGCTGAAACAATGATGGTTATAACAGCAGGTGCTGTCATCGTCAATGTTGATAATAATAATCCTGTTCCAGCAATAACAGCAGAAACAGAGTAAACAACTACATCGATGACAACTATACGCCTTTTGTATTTTTTATTTTTATGTTATAATAATCAATAAAATCCTTTAGTTTAGTCAGACGTTCATATACTTGATTGTATCTGTAACGTTGAACGTCGATGTAGGACTGAGGTCTTTGGTGTTGATCCATTATTGTTATATTAAGTGACTAATTGTGGTGTTTCAGCTACAAATTCCAAACACCACCAGTAAGACGTTGCAGTTATTGTTTGATCATTTGCTTCCAGTAAAAATATTTCTTTAGCATCTTTATTTAACAATATAGATACAACTCCAGAGAAAGCATCAGTTGAATGACGCCACGGAAATGTTGTGGTATAAATTTTAAACTTTGCAGAGCTAAAGATAGACAGTCTAAACACACCAGTAATGTTCGCGGTATATTTAATAGTGTTATTTTGCTGTGACCATGTTGTTAATCCTGATGCTACTGTGTACACGATATTGACGATCTGATTGTGAGGAATTTTAATCAGATTAGTTTTT